>PVIH01005504.1:83970-123395 GCA_004025045.1 Sigmodon hispidus | reverse complement strand
TGTGTGTGTGTCAGCTCACAGTGTCTGTGTGTGTGTGGCGGCTCACAGTGTCTGTGTGTGTGTGTCGGCTCACAGTGTCTGTGTGTGTGTGGCGGCTCACAGTGTCTGTGTGTGTGTGGCGGCTCACAGTGTCAGGGAACAATTTTTGGGATCTGGTTTTCCCCTTTCACTGTGTGAGTTCCAGGAATCAAATTCAGGTTTCAGACTTGGCTGCAAACACCTTTACCTGCTGGGTCATCCTGTCTGGTTTATATACTTAATGATTGTTGCTATGCAGAACAGTTATTCTGTGTAGTTGTTAGTATAGGAAACAGTTATTCTGTGTAGCTGGTGATATGTGAAAGAGTTATTCTGTATATTGAGTTCATTTTTAAAAAGAACCCGCTTTTCTGTATTAGATTTTTGTACATTTTCTATCAGGCCTAGGACAAGTTCACAAGAAAATTTCTTTTCTTGATGTGTGTGTGTATGTGTGTGTGTGTCTGTGTATATGTATGTATATGTCTGTGTGTGTATGTCTGTGTGAGGGGGGTATGTGCATGTATGTGTATGTGTGTGTGTGTGTTTCTGTGTGTGTATGTCTATGTGTCTGTATGTCTGTGTATGTGTGTCTGTATGTATATGTCTGTGTGTCTGTGTATGTGTATCTGTGTGTTTGTGTGTTTGTATCTGTGTGTGTATGTCTGTGTGTATGTGTGTGTCTGTGTGTTTCTGTGTGTGTATGTCTGTTTATCTGTGTGTGTGTGTCTGTATATGTGTGTCTGTGTATGTGTGTCTCTGTGTGTGTGTCTGTGTGTCTCTGTGTGTGTGTCTGTGTGCGTGTGTGCACATGCATGGGTGAGTGCCATGCTGTCCCTATCAATGAGGGTGGTTTTCCTCTTTTCCCTTCCTGTTCTCTGTCCCACCCAGGCACCATTCACCCATGACTTGTTAGGTTCTCATGACCAGCCATCAGGGACTGAATGACACTGTAACTCTTTGGTTACTGAGATCTCAAAGATCTGTATTTTTCAGTGTGAATTCCAGGAAGAATCTTCTTCACTCAGGATTTCCAGCCTATCTGTCCCAGGCTGAGTGAGCCATGTGGGCTCTCAGAACTCCTATTACGCCCTTTCCAACTGGACAGAAGTACATACTGTGCTGAAGACTCAGAACTTGTACCCAGCTGCAACCTGCTCATCAGTTGGTTTTCCAAGAGACACAGTCCTGAAGTCTAGCCTTCCAGGGTTCTCATAATGAGCCAAAGCAGCCCAGTCTTCCCTGATGAAGTTACTTTTATGCTTGTGGGGGCTAGAATTGTAACTCAGTTAACAGAGCATGCGTGCTCGCCTCATAGGCATAAAGCCCTGGGCTCGATCCCCATCATTGTATAAACAGCATGGTGGTGCATGTGAGAGGCAGAAGCCTGGAAGTTCTAGGCCATCTTTGACTAAATAGAGAGTTTTAGGTTTAACTTGGATTACACGAGATAAATGCTTATGAGAAAGCTGTGGAGGCTAGAGTGAAGAGTAACAGAAGACCCTAATCACAGGCAGAAGGGCTATGTGGAGGGGGACCTAAGGGATGACAAAGAGACAAACTGGCCTGGCTAAGTACCAGGAGCAGAGTTGAGGGGGGCTCCCATAGTGGGACCTCTGGTGTCCCCAAGTGAGGATGGGGCTAGTTAGTGCTCAGGGGCTGGGGGAGCAGAAGGTAGGGACTTTGGAACCTTTCTCCAGTTTCAGCACTAGCCCATGGCCAGTCTGGCCTGCAGCACAGCCAGTGAGGTCCTTGTCTATTGCTGGACACGGACAGGACTGGAACAGATCTAGACATCTGTGCCTCATCCAATCATGGAACCCACCCAGCCTCCAGCAGAGTGAGAGTCTGTCAAACACTTTATCTGACCTCCATCCATGTAGAGTGAGCACCTGGTGGGTCTCCCTATTCAATCTGGGGTATGGGAAATACCAGGTCCCTCCCCGAGCCATTAAGGCAGGAGGGCTGTGGCTCGGGGCTCTTTTTCTGGCCCTTACTCATTCTTCATTTGCTTTTTAAATTTTTTATTTTATTTTTCTTTAATATTTATTTATTGGCTATGTTTATGTCAGAAAACAACTTGCAGGAGTCAGATCTCTCCCTCTGTCCTATGGGCTCTAAATCTTAAACTCAGATCGTCGGGCTTGGTGGTAAGGGTCCTTACCTGAAATGCCGTCTCAGTTCCTCTATTTTCTTTTCTTTTCTTTTTTTTTGAGACAGAGTCTCATGTAGCCCAAACTCGACTTCAATTATGACAAAGCCAAGGATGATCTTGAACGGATCCTACTGTCTCCACCTGCCAAGGGCTGAGATCGCAAGTGTACATCAGCACACCTTGGTTATGCATTACTGGGCTTAGAACCTGGGGCTTTGTGCATGTTAGGTGAGTACTCTACCCCAGCCCTCACTTGGTCATTCATTCATTCAGCAGATGGCTTCTGATTTATTTGGCACAGGATGCAGTAAGACAAAGGCAAGAGGGAGGAGCTTCCCCAGAGCCCTGCAGGCTGGCCAAGGCAGGAGGTAGAGGTAGAGAACCATTGTACTCTACCCAATATAGCATTGTGAGGGGTCTTGGTCTAGCAGAACAGGGTTTAACCCTTAGGGTGCCTAGAGATATCAGCTTTGTCTGAAGGATGACCTAAGCATGGACACAGGCTGAGCAGCACCCAACCCACAGGGAACCATGCATTCATAGTAAGGGGCTTGACTACCACGCCGGCCCAGCCAGGGATACCTGGTTATGTCTGCCTGTGTGGCAGAGTTTGCTCATATCTATGCCCACCTGTGCCTGCTATATATACCTTGTTTCCTGAGTTCAGGTGCCACTCACCTATCCCTCCCCCAACCCTCCACAGCCTTTCTATGCCTCCCTGAGCTTGGGGGATGCCTGTCCAGGCTGGCCAGCCGGCTCCTGCCCGGATCTATGGTGTCCCATCTCACTACAGCCTGCGATAAGGGCCCAGCTCAAAGGTGCTTTGTTCAGCCAACAAAAGGACATTTCTGCAGCGTCCTGGGAGCCAGCCACAGGCTGGACATGCCAGGGAGGCCCCAGCCTGGTGGTGGCACCAGTTTGGGAAATCCTAGCCCAGCCCTGGCTGGGACCTGGGGGTTGGGGATCATGCCTGCCACAGGCTTCCCAGGCTCTTGGACCCACAGGAGGTGTCTTCTTTCTATGCCCATGCTGGGCCCAGCCCACAACTACTGCTACCCACAGCTCTGTTCTTGGCTTTGGGGACCAGAGTCTCCTAGATCCACAGCGAGGAGGCAGGCCACCATGAGCGGTGGGGATGTGACTTGCCAGGACCCAGAAAGAGGCCCACAGCCACCAGGTAGGCAGGAGCACCAACTTTCCCATCTATAGGAGTACCCTTGCTCCATAAAAACAAACAAAACAAACAAACAAACAAACAAAAAACCTACCAAACCCTAGGTAAGAATCAGTGACGGGAAGGGAAGGATGGGTTCTCATCAATACCTGGTGTGGGGCTAGAGTCTGGATTTGTAGGGAGCAAGCTCTCAAGACTGGAACCTTATCTGGTAAAAAGACTTCAGATGTGATCAGATAAAGATTTTGTCACAAGGTGGGTGGCCTTAGAGACAGACACTGAGGGAAGGCAGAGTAGGGTGTGAATCTTTAACCCTGGGGAACCTGACTGACCTCACCTGGCCTAAGGCCTCTCTGGCGGAGAGAAGGATGACATTAACTTCTGCTGTTTGAACACACACACACACCTCACCCCAGTCTGTGGTGCTCTGCCACACAACACATGCTGAGTGAGCACTGGACTTTCTGAGGAGATATGACAAAACAAGGTTATGGACATTGGCAAGATGTTCTGGTGCCCTGTATTCTATGTGGTGGAGCATCACTAGGACTTCATCCTGGGAAAAGGTCTCAGCTCTGCTGTCCTGACAGCTGTTACCTGGTCAACTACCCTGTCAGCTGCTGTAGGCTACAAGAAGCCAGTCTTCAGGGACAGCTATTCCCACCCATCTGCTGCTCCACTCCCCCTCTGCCTGGGATCTGTAGGCCCCACCCCTACCCCACTTCCTCCCTCTCTAAGGCTGTCAGCTCACAATAAGCAGCTCCCAGGGGCTGTCCCTGCAATCACCCTTGTTCTGGGTTGTCTGGAGCCAGCCTTCCTTCCACCTCAAGACTGCTTCCCACAGTCAGTCAGCCGCTCACCAGCCAGCCCTTGTGCCTCAGGTCCTCTGGGTCCCTGTAGAGAACCAAGACACCCATGCTCACAAACTTACACATAGGATGAGAAACCAAGGCAGGCTCAGAGAGGGCAATCAAACTGCTAAGGTCACATCGCTCTGGGGGGTAGGGCCGGACCTGGCCAGACCCTGGATGCATTCCCATCCCTGTTCCTGGTCTCTGTCCTTTACCCCATTTGCAGCTGTTAAAACTGCCCTATCCTCTAGGGACTAGTATCGTCCACATGTAGCAGAGGCCACTTTCCTTCCCTAAAAGCTAAAGCTTTCCTTAGAATCCACTGTGTGACTTTGAGCAAATACTCCAGTTTGCTGGCCTTGGTCCTCCTCTAGGAGCATAGCGTGGACCTGTGCGATCCTACCCTGTGCAGTGAGTGGATGGCCAAGTAGAAAACAGGGTTCCTGGGTCTCCAAAGCCCTGAGTACCTTTTTCCATTTCTCCCTGCTCTTTTTAGTCAAAATTACATTTGTCTGTCTGTTTACCCATTCATTCATCTATCTATGTAATATGTAGTTGTAACCCTCTCCAAGTTGTATGCAGCACAAGAGTGTCCTTAGGAACTCACCATACTAATATCCCTAGAAACTTAGACCTTCGTTGTATAACGGTTTCCTCCTAGATTGAAACAATCCATCCTACAGGGAAGCTCCTTAAGCAAGAAGGTAAACAAACTCAAAATATCTCCAGGAAGTTCCTGAAACTGAACAGATTCAGTAGGTCTTCCCCTCCCTGCCGGAGTAAACTATAAAAGCTATAAGAGCTCTCAGACCAATGATGCTGAGCTACAAAGAAAACGCCTCAGGGGACAAAAGCTGCAGCTCTAAGACCAGACCAGCTACCTGGAAGAATCAGAAACTGTTAATCCCATATATACAAGGAGAAAGACCACGGACTTGGAACATGGTCAAATTAATCAAAACAAGCTCTATACAAGTAGGTAGGCACTTGCTGTTTTCTTTGATGCAGCTGTGCACTCAGGCAGTTTGCTGAACTGAAGATGTGCCTCAGGCCTCGGAATGTCCCTAAGGGGTATACTTCCCAGGAAGCAGCTCTTTAGTCCCTAAGAGCTGGAAGAAAAGGTCTAGCTTTTGAATTTGAGTTGGAGTCTTTATCTTGCTGGGCCCTACAAATGTTAATCCCACAGATATGCGAGGAAATAGGGTTTCTGTGGCCAAGAAGATACACCATGACCATGGCAACTCTTATAAAGGAAAATATTTCACTTGTGTGTGCTTATATACAAGGTCTTCTCACTGACACAGTGGCATGACAAGGTGCACAGGTGATGGGTACACTGATGAATAGAAAAGGCGGAAAATGCTTGCTTGTCCTCTGCCACAACAGGCAGCCTGAACCTCCAAGTGGCAGGCGCCAACCTGAAAAAGCAGCTCATTCTTTCATTTATTCACCTGCTCGGTTATGTGAAGGAGACCTGTCTGTTCTCTACTCCGTGGGGTCTGTCCTGTACCGAGGCTGAGTTCCTGCAGTTTGACAGGTGCCTATCTCTGGGGCACGTGCCTCTCTTCTGCCCAGGTCTGCATTGCTGTTACCCCTGCAAGCTGCAGGGAGGGAGACCTGTTATGTGAAGCTTTGTGGTGCTTTCGGAAGCTATGTGCCCCTGTGTCAGGCCACTTTGACTCTGCCAGGAGTTCTCACTAGCACAGAGTCTAGCATAGTGCATTAGAAAAGGCTTGGGATGGGAATATGAAGAAGAATCATTCACTCCACAGAGTGTGTGCTTTAGAGACAGCTCTGTGGTGTGCAAGTATGTGTGTCTCTCTTCATGTGTGTGGATGTCTGTCTATATGTGAGTTTTGCTCAAGTGCTTGTTGTCACACGTGAAGGTGTGAGTATGTGCACATGCATATGTAAAGTTCTGGTTGTGGGGCTGGAGAGGTGGTTCAGAGAGAGGTTAAGAGCACTGACTGCTCTGAGTTCAAATCCTGGCAACCACATGGTGGCTCACAACCATCTATGATGACATCTGATACCTTCTTCTGTACACTGTATACATAATAAATAAATCATTTTAAAAAGTTCTGTTTGCATATTTTTTAATGGTATGTGATCTGTGATGTGTACACGTTTAAGCATATACATATAATTGCTAATACATATGCATTTAGGTATGTGCATGGGGGTGAGGAGATCACCTGGGTTTGTCTTAGAGACTTGGGCCTCTAACAAGGGGTGGCCTAAAGAGCTTGAATTCCAGGATTCTTGACCTGTGAGTTCTCCACAGTGATGCTGAGGTGAGCTGAGCTTTTGGGCTCATCCTCCTCCATGTGATCCAGCTGTGC
This sequence comes from Sigmodon hispidus, assembly GCA_004025045.1. Classification (NCBI taxonomy): domain Eukaryota; kingdom Metazoa; phylum Chordata; class Mammalia; order Rodentia; family Cricetidae; genus Sigmodon; species Sigmodon hispidus. The sequence continues at coordinate 116,855 of PVIH01005504.1, read as the reverse complement.
TGATTCTGCACAACCTCCCACGTGCTCCAACTAGTACATGGGGACAGAGGCCCCACCTCTGTGATTCTGCACAACCTCCCACGTGCTCCAACTAGTACATGTACAGAGGCTTTGGGAGGCAGGGTGTAGCCTGAGGTCTCTGTGTTGGTCAGATTCAAAAGGAGGCCTGGGTTTCTACTTTTAGACAGGTTAACTTGCTAACCTTCCCACCCTTGGTCTCCCTGTCTGTGCCGCAAGGAAGGCTTGCATCACCCTAGTCCTGATGGTCTCAGCCGTGTCCTCAGCATGTTCTGCACCCTCCGGGTCCTACTTACTCTGGGCTGAGCTCCCCAGATAAACCACTTCCTCACACACATCCCCCCTTCATGGGCGACAGTCCCAACATCTGGTTGGTGTTTGTAGCAAGTTGGGGGCAGAAGGAGCATCTGCTGAGGAAGGCAGCCTTGTGGGAGCCTCAGTCCTGCTTCTGGGCTGTGAGAACTGGTGTCAAGGGCAGGGCTGGCCTGCTGGTCACACTGACAGATCACATTTCATTGTGCATCCCAGGCTATTGTGTGTGTGTGTGTGTGTGTGTGTGTGTGTGTGTGTGTGTACAGATGACTCAGAAAGTTGGATGTGCAGGCCAAATTTACACTGAGAAGTTAAATCAGGTTTTGATGCATGCATGCATGTGTGTCCACGTGTGTGCGCGTGCGTATGTGTGTGTGTGTGTGTCTGGTAGGTTTAGGTTTTAGTTTGTTATCAGCATCTTGCTCTGTATCATAGGCTACCTTTGAACTCATGCTTCAAGTTCCCAAGTGCTGGGAATGCAGGTATAAGCCACCTATTTATATGGGGTGGGGGTGGGAGGTTGTGGTATTGAGGAACCAAACCCAGTGAGTCATGCATGCAAGGGAAGTACTCTACCAACTGAGCCCAAGAGTTCATCCATTTCTGTGCAGAGAGAAGGGTCACAGAAGACCCCTGGGTGTTAGGCAGAATGATGCTCCAGGGCCCAGCAGAGAGGCTCTACTGCAGGTGGGCACTCTAAAGGAGGTCCTTAGCACACTGGGTCTGCATCAGGGGTCTCGATGACTTACCCACCCACTTCAAACTGGTCCCAGCTGGAAGGAGACCCCCAGGCTTTGGACTTGGGGTGCACATGTGCAGGGGCAGCTCAGGCCATATCCATAACCCACTGAGAGCTTGGGCTCAGCCCTTCCGGTGAGGTAATGGGAAAAGCTTGCTGTGGCTGCCTGGCCCCCTTGCCAGAACTGAACATCTCAGAACCCCAGAGCGCATGAGAGTTTACTCTGCTCTGAGGATGGGTGGGATGGGAGTGGGTTGTCCCAGCTTTGCAGCAAGGGTAGGAGATGATGTTCTCACCTCCCCCAACCTCCCCAGGCCTGGCTCCTGGTCAGGTGCGTGTACTTCCCCAGCCCCCAGCTCTGCAGCCTTGCTCCATCAGGGGCCTGGGGAAGCATTTCCTGGTTCCCAGACTCTACACGCCAGGGACTTATTTATTGCTGAACTTTGTTTTTTGTTGTGTTTTTTCACATAACCCTCCCCCACCCCAAGTCTCAGGAAAACCAGGCGCCTGGAGGAGCCTGGCCGGAAAGGGGACAATTAAATCCAGGGCAGAAAGAGTTAAAGCCAGCCCCCAGCCACTTTCCCACCCTCTACAATCCACCAGGAAATAAACAAGAAGGTTTGCTTCCATTCACCCTCGGAAAATTCAAGGATTTCCTCTGGTCGGGTGGGACTGTCCCTGAGACCCCTGGAGCCGCAGTGGGAGGCAGGAAGGGAACCCTGGGTGGGCAAGGGCTCCCCTAGCTAGCCCCTTGTTGACTGAAAAGACTCCTCTTGTCCTCTGTCTCCAGAACCTCCAGCTAGGTGGTCAGGGGTCACCTGGGATTTTGGAAGGTATTTGGGCCTGTGGGGATTGAGTTCTTCTTGAATCACAGAGAGGTGACCCAGAGTCACTCAGTATAGACTGTCCTTCCGTCCATCCCTCATTTGTGTCAGGGATTCTGCTGTGTACTGAGCAAGACAGCTCTGGTGGGAGACCCACTCTGAAGCTTACAATCGAATCTGCCTTAAAATGATGGGGACAAGCCATGAGTTCAAGGCCAGTGGGGGGAGGGGTCAGAGACCTGAAGAAGGGGTGAGTCATGCCCCTAAAGGAAGCAACCCTGGCAGGAAGGTACTTAGTTACTCCAAGAAACAGAATATGGCTTCCGGGCAGGGTGGCAACTGGCAGGCAAAGTGAGTCTCAGATGGTACTTCCCAGGGTGCTTGGGAGGCACTCTGCGTTTTGTTATTTTGAGACAAAAACAGTCTAGAACTACACAAACTGTCATTGTGTAGGCAACTTTGGCTTTGAATTGCAATCTTCCTGCCTGAGCCTCCTGAGTGTTACAATGGCAGGTACACCCTACAACACCAGCAGCTACAGTGTATCATGGCCTGATCCTTGGCGGGAGGTCCAAGCCTTAGGAAGTGGATGCTGTGACCCATGATTTTATATCAGAAGCTGCCTGGTGGTTAGACACAGAATTGAGGAAGGAAAAGGATCTGCTGTAACTATGCCAGGAGTGGTAGGCTGGTGGATGGATTCCCTGTTGGGAATGTTCAGAGACCTACCTGTAGGGTAAAAGGTTCAAGCACACTTTTAGGTTAGAAAACCCACCAATCCCTGAGCTCAAAAACCCACGAGCTTAAAATATCACCAATCCCTAGGCTCACCTCATGCTCAGGACTTGGAATCCCACCAATCATTACTCTGGAAATCTTCATCCTAGAAAATTCTGCCCCCAAGGAACTCTCTATAAATCTTATCTCCTGCTCAATTCCCTGCTGCTTCTGCCCCAGCAAAGGCAGCCACCCTCTTGCATCTCTCCCAATAAATCTCTTGTGTGAGCTTTGCTATGTAGTGTGACTTGGTGGTATTCCTTGGCTCCTGACTTGCCAGGAGACCTTTCCCCTTAGAACTGTAACACTTACACTGCCTTCTCCCAGCAGGAATATGACAGTGGAGCCTGACAACAGACTTCAGTCACACAGGGTGGCCTTTGAAGCCACCTGGGGTTACAGACTAATGAGGGTAGTTTCTGAGCACCATGAGGTTCCTGAGGTGACTGGAGAACTGCTGCCTTTGAAGGGAAGGCAGGCAAGGGGTAAGCAACGGGCTCTTTAGATGCTCATTTGCTATACCTGTGGTTCAGGCCAGGGAGACGCTTAGCAGGCAAAGAGCCTTCAGCTGGGGCTGGAGAGATGGCTCAGCCGTTAAGAGCACTGACTGTTCTTCTGGAGGACCTGAGTTGGATTCCCAGCATACACATAGCAGCTAACATGTCTGTATATTCCAAGATCTGACACCCTTGCACAGTTATACATGCAGGCAAAACACCAATTCACATAAAATAAAATAAAATTTTTTAAAAAGGAAAACCCTATCTCAAAAAACAAAACAAAAGAAAAGGTTGGAGATATAGCTTTATCCTTTGATAGTCCAGGCTGATCTTATTCATTTAAATATATCACCACACCCAGCCTTGCCTACAGGCCAGTCTCAAGGCATTTTCTCAACATGTTTTTGCCATGTGTGGCTTGTCCTTGTGATTGTACACTCTACACATGGGATTCCTCTTAACCCTCAGAGTATACATTGTCAGATTCTCTGAGACATTTTCTCTATTAAGATTCTTTCTTCCCGGGGCTGGAGAGATGGCTCAGTGGTTAAGAGCACCGTCTGCTCTTCCAGAGGACCTGGGTTCGATTCCCAGCACCCACATGGCAGCTAACAACTGTCTGTAGTTCCAGTTCCAGGCAAACACCAAGGCAAATAAATAAATAAATAAATAAATAAATAAATAAATAAATAAAGTTAGTTTAAAAAAAAAAAACAAAAGATTCTTTCTTCCCAGATATGCCTAGGTTTATTTCAAGTTGACAACAGCCAACCAGCAGAAGCTTCTGTTCCCCAGTGCTTGAACTTGACCAGCAGCCTCTAGGTCCTCACCAAGATTAGAAGTGCTAAGCAGGCCCCAGCTGTCACAATTGGGCAGTACCCAAGGGAGGAATGCCTCCCCCATGCAATACCCTTGGGAGCGATGGGGAGCAACTGACTAAGAGGATGGTCCCAGCTGGCCAGAGCTGGTTCTCATCAGCTGTCCTCCGTCCATAGGTGAAGACAGAGATTCCTTAGCAGCCAGATTCAGCAGCTGGCAAACCTGAGCCTGCTGTTAGATTCCCTAGGACATCTTAGACTGTGATGGCCCTTTAGAAGAGGCCCCAGGGCAGTCTGGATTGATCTCTGAGCTGTGAAGTGGGACTCTACCACAAGCCTGTACATCTCGCTCCACCAGGTGAGGTCTTGGCACACCTGCTCAGTAACATCCACTGAGGAAGCAGGGTTGATAAGGGAAGCTGCTTACTTGCGTATCCATCAGGGGATGAACCCACAGAGACTAGGGTGTCTTCACACCTAACCTCTGGGGTGGTGGTCCAACAATAAGGGGAGGAATCTCCCAGACCCATATTGACTGCACCTCACACCATAGCTTTAGTTGGGACTAAGGTTTAGGCTGATGTAGTTAGTGAAGGATCTTGATTATTTGAGGTTCAGGCCCTTTCTCAATCCAATGTCAGGTGTCTTCACAAGAAGAGGGGGCACAGAGGAAATCAAGGCTATCATGAACCTGAAGGACTTATAGGCACCAGAATTTGGAAGAGACAAGAAGGCTCCCACTCAGAGCCTGGGGCCCTGTCACACATCCTTCTTTGTGGCACTTTGTTATGGCAGTTGGAAGCAGAAACAGAATGTCTGGCCATTGACTGAACTGAGTAACCATTTTGCCAGATCACATGATCAGACATTAACATACCTGAGTATTCATCCCAAGGTGGTAGGTTTTGTGTTCTGCATTGTGCTTTTGAAACAAGTAGAGTGGTGGGGCTATATGTATATATGTATATATGTATTATATTATATGCATTGGTGTTCTGCTTGCATATCTTTGAGGATGCCAGATCTTGAACTTAGAGCCAGTTGTTACCTGCCATGTAGGTGCTAGGAATCAAACTCAGGTCCTCTAGAAGATCAGTCAGTGCTCTTAACTGCTGAGCCATCTCTCCAGCCACCAGCGAGTGGTGGGTTTTGTATCCTGTACATTTTAACACTTTTTTTGTTTGTTTGAGACAAAGTTTCTCTATGTATTAGATCTGGCTGTCCTGGAACTTGCTTTATAGACTAGGCTGGCCTTGAATTCACAGAGATCCACCTGCCTCTGCCTCCCAAGTGTTGGCATTAAAAGTGTGTGCCACTACTACCCAGCTTAGCACTATTTTTTTTTTTTTAAGGTAGGGACATTGAAGAAGTACCTTAAAGACTGGGCGAAAGCAAGATGATTCATTCTCCAGGGGTGCAACTGTGGCTGAGGTCAGAATGTCTCAAGGTTGGAGGTATGTGAGAGCCCTGCTTGAGCCTTACAGAGCTGCTAGCTGAACTAAGGTTCATCTTCTAGCATCATGCTGCTTCCCACCCTGAGTATGGGAGGGTCCTGGTGAACAGTTAAGATATGAAAGGTACAAGTCAAGAGTCACCAGGAGTAAGAGAAAACACAGAGGGACATGAAGGGAAAGGTGTCTTCAATCCAGAGATGAATATTTACTGGTAAGATTTTATAATGCAAAGAAAATGTTGTGTGTTGCAAGCAAGTTCTTTATTGCTACTTCAATAAATCAAAGTTTGATATTTAAAAAGCTGGAGAAAAAAGATATGAAAGGTATACTCGGGTCCATAGTTAGAGACTCTATTCCCAATGAGTCCTGAAAAAGGTAGTATTCCATGAGATGGTATGTCTTCACTGGTGGGCACAGCTTGGATCACTCCTCCTGCTGAGGTCTTCTAACCTTTATAGTGGGCTTAAGCCAGCACACCCTATAGGGATGGTTCCACGAAGTCTCACATTTCTGCAAGGAGTCACATAGAAACATCACTCCGTGCCAGCACGTTGGATAATGGAACTGCTGCATCTCCAGCAGGATCCATAGTGACAGGCCAGCGAACATCGCAGAAGTCTGTTTAACATTCCCAAGTGAGAGTTTATGTAGTGACTGAGTGCTGGTCCTGTATGTAGGTCTTGTTTGGTTTCCCTGATAGACCACATCGGGCGAGGCGGAGCTGAGCTCAGCTGTTCCAGCAGTCCTTGGGATGAGCAAGGCTGTGAATAATTACTCATGGAAAGAATGAATGGGTGAATGAGCAAACAAATAAATGAAGGCATGATTCTAATCTTATGAAGCAGAACACAAATTATAAAAGTATAGAAAAGCCATAAGACAGGCAGGTCTCGGATTGTCTTATATCTTTGTGTGTGCCAGTGTGTGTGCATGAATATGTGTGGGGCCATTTGTGTACACATGTGATGTGTATATACATGATTGTGTGTATATATTTGCATATATGATTCATGTAATTGTGTGTATGCCATTTGTGTGTGTGTGACTGTGAATGTGTAACTATGTGTGTATGCCTATGTGCCTGATCATGACTGTGTGTGTAATTGTGTGTGCCTGTGTATGAGTATATATAATTATGTGTGTACATGCATGTGTATCTGTGTGTGACTGTGTTTAATTGTGTGTGTATGTGCTTGTTTGTCCATGAATGTGTACCTGTGTGAGACTGTGTTTAATTGTGTGTGTGCCTGTACACATGTGTGTGTAACTGTGTATATTATGTGTGTATGTGCCTGAGTATCTGTCCATGAATGTGTAACTATGTGTACATGCATGTGTGCATGACTTTGTGTGTAGTAATTATGCATGTGCCTGTTGTGCATAAATGTATGTAACTGTGTGTATACATTCATGTGTACCCATGTATTATTGTGTGTGTACGCACATATTTGCCTGTGCATGAGTATGTATTACTGCTTTTGCTGCTTCAGTGACTGAGAAACTTTTGAATCACAGAAAAGGTCCCAATGATAAGTGTTCAATAGTGGTGTGTGTAATCTGTAGGTTTACCCCATGTTCTATGGGGTGAGTGTGTATGAGGCCATTTCTAGCTTGAGCATGGCTGTCCTCTGACACTTCCCTGCATGGTGAACCCCCTGCCCCAGGATCTGGAGAGTAGAAAGCCTCTGTGAGCACCATGAACCTGCCCTCTGTAACAAGCTGATTCAGTGCTGGGGAAAGGAAAGCCTATGAGAAAGGATCCCTGGTACTTTATACTGCATTTGGGGGGAAACACTGTGCCTTGTCACTCAGAGGCTGCACAAAAGCTCTTTGTTTTCCTCAGCACTGATGGAGAGATAGAATTTATCTTCTCAGCCAAAGACAAGGCAAGGGTCCAAGCCCAGGCTGGCCCATTTTTATGTGGGACACTCCTCCCTGGGCCCCTCTTACCAGGACACCTCCTTACTTCAGAGGAAGTATTGTGAAGTAGCTTGTGGTTCACCAGGGCCTGACAAGGCAGGTGCTGCATTATGCCAGGGTCTTGGCACAGCTACCAGCAGTCTAGTGACAACGGAGGAAACTGAAGTAAGGAGGCAGTTTCAGGCCTCGCTGGAGCTAGCCCTGGGTGTCTCTGGATGTGAAGAGAAGTGTGTCAGAAGGCAAGATTTGGCTACTTGGCAGCAGTGGGTGCTTGCCAGCCACTCAGTGAAGCCCCGTTGGAGGACCCTGAGACCAGCACGGTTTCATTGTTCTTGGCCCCACCCTGTTTACCCTCTAACCCTGGTTTTGGCCTCCATGGACTGAAGAAGGTAGCCCCAACAGAAAGGAAGTGCTGGGCTGGCTCCAGCACAGGGAAGGGGCTATGCTGTTGGTATCAGGGATAAGTCTGAACAGGCCTGGGCAACCTTCCTCCTGAAACCAGCTCCAGTCTGGCTCTAGAAGGGGACCAGGGGACTTTCAATCTGCATGGGAACGGAACAGCATCTATCCACTTAGCAAGTCAATCACACAGTGGGGAAACTGAGGCTACGCAAGTCTGTGGGCAGGGTAGGGAGGTACTTTAAGGGCACTGCCTCCTCCTTACTCCTCTCTGATGGGTTACAGCCTCAGAGGGAATGGGCTGGGCCCAGGCTGCAGGAGATTGGGGTCTATAAATGCCCTGGGTGGTAGGGGTGGGTAACGGAAAAGCAGGAGCTACCGAACAGTGGGAACCCACACTGGGCCTGGCCTGGGGCTACCCTTCTCTGCTCTTTACCCTGAGCATACACCGGGACATTTGGGGGTTACTACCTAACTCTCTCTGTTCTACACTTCACACAGTCCTGGAACCTCATGGCTGCTATAGCAGCCATTGTATGCTGTGGTCCAGCGGCTGCCCATGGGGAAGCTAGAAACCTCATAGTGCGGATAGAGCCAAGAGATGCCTAGATGACCAACCCCCTTCTCAGTCTCAGCCTTCTGCCTGCTGAGTCCCATCAGGGCTCAGGGGTAGGGCCTGCCAGTCTGCTGTCCTTGGACCACTTAATAGAGCCCGAGGCACTCCCAGACTCACACCTTGCATATGGGCACAAGCTCCTTGCTTACAAGTGCCTGGAGTGTGGGGGTGGGGACTATGAGTATGAAGGCCTGTAGGCAAGTGTCAATGTGGTGAAGAATCCATGGAGCAGTCAAAACTGCCAGAGGCCTTTCAGAAATGGCTGGCTTGAACAAGCTGGGAGACTTCCTCTGGCCTGTTTGAGGTAGCTGGGCCCTTGTGGGCAAACCTGAGGGACAGGATAAGTCCAAATGCCTTTGGGCCCTCATGTCACTTGGCAACTGCTACAGGGCAGGCTGCCACCCCTCTATCCCAGCTACAGGTCTTCAGCTCTCTTAACAAGGCCACCGGGACCACTCCTTGTCTGTAGGACATATGTCCTTGTAATGAACTGTCATGTAGGTAGGTTTCACAAGGCTTTAAGAGTCCAGCTGGGTATAGGAAATCTCAGTACAGACCCAAGTGTGAAGCAGGGTCCTGAATCTCTGCTAGCCCTGTCATATGCCACGCTATAAACTAGAAGGGTCCATAGGCCATGCACTGCCTCTGTTGTCCTCAGATTCTCTGGCCACCCTGCTCAGACCCAGACCAACTATAGGACTGGTGCCAGCACCCACCCCTGCCCACTTTCACAGTATAGTTTACAATAGAGACCCTGTACAGAGCTAGCTGCAGAGAACTGGCTCATCTCAGCTGGGCCTCGGGCTGTCCTCATTGTCAAGGGGACAGATATCTTTGGTACCACTGACTTTTGCTTGAGAGCCTGAGATATTCCAACACACATACTGTGCCCTCCATTATTCAAGGCTAGACTCCCTATATCTTGCCAGTGCTGGATGGGGTACACTGAATTTAAGAGTACTTCATCCCCTTTCTGTTCCTATGGGTGGCCTAGAGGGAGGGACACACTATCTTGGATCTGAGTCCTGACCCCTGTGACTCTCCTCTTAAACCTTTTTTTGCACCTGATTCTGTGACCTGTGGTCTCAGCAGAGACCTAGCTGACAATGAATGGCAGTGCCCCAAGGGAGTGCTGGTGGGCCCCGGGGCCTTGAATATCCAAGAAGGGCCTCTGAGGCTCAAGGCCAAGTCCCTTATCCCATGGCCAGCTTGGCTGGGGTGCTCAGAGGGGCCTATGTTAATGGCCATTGTCTGTGCCTGTGGCTTTGGCATGCAGAGGAAGAACTGCCTCCGAGGGGCTCATTCAGCTGCCTTAACCCAAGGCAGAGGGGCCTTGGCTGCAGCACAAAGGCCTCTTTGTTTCTGGCTGCTGTGCCCCTGCAGACCTGCTGTCCATGTCTAGAGCCATTTTTCAGGGCTAGTGACATGGAGGAACTCCATTGAGGTAGCTGGGAAGAAAAGCTTCCCCCGCCTATGTCCATGGCCAGCTATCCCAAGGTCTGAAAGAGTGGACATCCCCACTCTTCCAAGCCTCAATCTCTTGGAGACTGAAAAAGCTCTCTGAAAACCATCCTAGACCCAGGGTCAGAGACACAGAACTCAGTACACAGGGCCTCTGGGTCAGGGTGACTTTCTCCTCTCACAGCTCCCCATTCCAGCAGCATATAGAGGGTTTGCACATGAATGCATGCCTCTGCTTCTTTTGAACAAGGCTCTGCTACCATCCAGATACTTCCTCCCCAGCCTCCTAGGGGTACCCTTACAAGACTAGAGCTTGGTTGGCACATAGCCTAGGCCACCAGCCTCTGCCCCATGGACTCAGGGAGTGGGAACAGCCCAGCCAAAGGCAGGGAGGTAAGCAATGGAGACAAACATCCACCAGATTTGATGGACTCTCTGTGGGTATCAGGGTGCCATGTCTGTCTAAGCCAGCCCTCGGGGGTCACTGAGAGAGCCTGGACAGAGTCCTGGTTTTTCCTTAAGCTGATGGGCTGGTATGGGAGACACAATAAAAGATCAAGGCCAGGGTGGGCTAGCGTAGATAGGCCAGGAGGGAGGCACGTGTGGACTTCAGAGGCCCTGGTTTTAGACAGCTGGTCAGGAGGGCATATGAAGGACCCCCGTGCACAGGCTCAGCTGTGGCAGATGGCAGCATGTGGCTATGGCTCCTGCATCTCTAGCTGTGACTTTTTTTTAAGGTAATGCAGGTAAATGGAGCACCTGTCATGGCCTGGCATCGTGGGAACCTGCTCTGGTCCTTCACACTCCTACTCCCCAGGGGCCTGCAGAGCAAGGGAGAGGAGGGACTGAACATTTGGGGTGGGTGGTCCCTAGACAATCCCCTACTGTCCCAGGAGGAAGAGCAAAAGCTATGGGAATCCTGAGGTGGGAGCCTTAACTTAGCCACGCTGTGGTTCCCCCAATCCCCGTATCAGGACTCTGCTTAGGCTGAATTAATGTCAGTGTGTGGTTAGTTAGCAGCCATGGTGTGCTTGCTTCCATACTCTGCTGGGCCCTAATACAGAAACTCTGACCTTTCCCAAACGCCTGGCACTGATTAGGTGCTAAGAACCACTTGTCCATGCCTTCTCTCTCTGGGTGACTTCTTCACAACAAGCTCTTGTCCTGTCTCTCTGAGGGCCATAGGTCCTGGAGAAAAACATGGAACAGAGCCTTTATGCACAGTACCCCAGCCACATGCCATGCATTTACCAGCCCTTTGCTACACAGCAGGCCTCTTTCAGGCCTCCCACAACCCCTGGTGGCCTTGACATCCCAGTAGGGGACACCATGGTTGGGTTATAGCTAGCCTGCTCGTTTCTACAGGTGAAGCAGATAGGTTTGCACACAAGTGTGCCTGGCTAGAATGTCCATGTAGTGGCCAGGACTTTTATTGTTCCTCTGCAGAAGTATCCTGGACACTGAGCCCTTTTAGATACTAGAGGTTGGACCTCTATGAGTTGGAGAAACTGAGGCAGGGAGGAACAGCATGTAGTTCCAGAATGCACAGCCAACTGGGCCTACAGCTGAGATCGAAGCCCAAAGGATCTTTCTATGCTGGTGATCCTGGGATCCAGAACTGAGCAGAGTGGGTGACTACAAAAGGCTGGCCATCTGGCATTGACCACACTGCGCAGGGCAGCTCAGGCTGATCAACTGTCAGCCTACTCTCTCACACCAGGATGCTCTATGATGTCTGATAGAGATGGACATGTACTCTATACACCATCTAGGTCTAATGTTCCCCCTGCTCAGAAAAGAGAAATATCTTCCTTTTTAATGTTTATTTTTTGTTTCATTTCATTTGTTTACAAGGTCTTGCTTGGTAGTTCAGGCTATCCTTGAATTCATGATTCTCCTGCATCAGCCTTTTGAGTACTGGGATTATAGGTGTGTGATGCTCCACATCTGACCTACCGCTGCTTTCCTTTCCTTTCTTCCTTCTTCTCAGCCATCGACCCTTTTGTTTGTTTATTTTGACAGTGGGAATGAATCTAGGCTTTGCACATGCTGGGCAGGTGCTCTGCTGCCACGCTTTGTCTCCATGCTTCTTCATTCTCTTATTTTAAAAACGTGTGACCAGGTGGTGGTGGTACATGCCTTTAATCCCAGCACTCAAGAAGCAGAGGCAGGAGGATCTCCATTAGTTTGAGGACAGCTTGGTCTACAAATCAATCCAAGGACAGCTGGAGCTATTACACAGAGAAATTCTGTCTCTAAACAAACAAACAAATGTGTGTGTGTGTGTATGTGTGTGTGTGTGTGTGTGTGTGTGTGTGTGTGAACATCTGCATGTGTGCATGTGATACATTCATATAGATCAGTCTAACCTCAGACTCGAAGATACCTGCCTCCCTCTATGTGGGTTAAGGGATTGTGCCACCATGATTGGCACACTTTCCTATTTTTTATTTTATTTTTAAAAAATATTTATTTGCGGGGCTGAAGAGATGGCTCAGCGGTTAAGGGCACTGACTGCTCTTCCAGAGGTCCTGAGTTCAATTCCCAGCACCCACATGGCAGCTCACAACTGTCTGTAGTTCCAGTTCCCAGTTCCAGGCAAACACCAAGGCAAATAAATAAAATAAAATAAAGTTTTAAAAAAAATATTTATTTGCTTATTATGCATGCAGTATACTGAAGAGGGTACCAGATCTCATTATAGATTATAGGTTGTGAGTGACCATGTGGTTTCTGGGAATTGAACTCAGGACCTCTGGAAGAGCAGCCAGTACTCTTAACCTCTGAGCCATCTCTTCAGCCCTCCTATTTTTATTTTTAAAATAGGGCCCCACTCAGTGGCTCAAGTGGCACTCTGTAGTCTAGGCAGGACTTGAACTTGCAAATGCTCCCACCTTGACATTGCAAATCACTGGGATTACAAATTGTTTTTTTTTTTTTTAACTTTATTTATTTTATTTGCCTTGGTGTTTGCCTGGAACTGGGAACTGAAACTACAGACAATTGTGAACTGCCATGTGGGTGCTGGGAATTGAACCCCAGAGCAATCACTGCTCTTAACCATTGAACCATCTCTCCAGCCCCTACAAATTGGTTTTTAAAGTTTGTTTTGAGGCAAGATCTCATTAAGTTGCCCAGGATGACTATGAATTTTTGTTTGTTTGCTTGCTTGTTTGCTTTTTTGAGACAGAATTTCTCTTTGCAGCCCTGACCGTCCTGGAACTCACAGAGATCCACCCATCTTTGACACGTGAGTGCTGGGATTAAGAATGTGCACCATCACTGCCAGTGACTTTGAATTTTTGACCTACCTGCATTAGCCTACTAAGTGTTAGATTACAGGTGTGAACACTACATCTGGCTCAGACAAGGGTTCACTCTATAATCCCTTATAGGGCAGGCTGTGAGGGCCTCCTGGACCCTGAGGAGAAATGCTGCTGTGTGTAGGCTGAGGTGTCTGTATCCCTAAGAGGTTAGGGTCAGAGGTAAAGATGGACAGTTTAAGGGTAGAGCCCAGGCGGGGAAGCATCCAGATGTGGAGGGTGCAGAGCAGGTCCATGGCAGGGCAGGGAGGTGGGTGCAGGCAGTGTGAAGGGCCAGAAGGCTGTCTCAGCTGCTTGATGCATCCTGCAGATGGTCCTTTTGCTCTCTTAACTTGTTGAGCCCTGACCCCACCCCCTCCAGGACCAGTCATTTCTGAATGACTGTACCTTAGAGCCAGTACATGAATGGACTGTGTTCCGGTAGCAGTCCCTAGACAGGAAGTCCCAGACTCACCACAAAGTTCTCTGCCCAAGTCATTAGTGAGGGTCCTGAAATGCAGGAGAAAAGAAAGAGCAATTGCCCACAGGGCCAGGACCTTCTCTGTCAGGAAATCTCTCTGGCTCCTCTCTGTTCACAGGATCCAAGCTCCCCTAACTGAAAGTTGGTCCCCAAATCTGACACTTATTCTTAACTCTGCTCATGAAGAGCCCTGAAGCCCCTGCACCACCACTTAACACCAAAATACACCCAGACATTCTACAGAACACATCTAGAGTAGCCTCTGTTCCTCTATGTAGCAGCCAAGGAAATCTCTTCCTCTGAGAAGCCTAGTGACCCTAGCCCATCCTGGGAGCTGAGCTGGCCCATCTGAGATGCTTGGCCAGACCCTATCAGTGATGGGACCTTTCTGTGGCATTCCTTTAAGGCAAAGCAGCCAGTGTCATTAGACCATTCAACCTCATATTCCCATAAAACAGAAAATGGGATGCTAGGAGACGGGGAGCAGACCCAGCAGCAAGGAGGAATACAGGGAGCTGGCCCTTCTGTTTAGCCTTCCTGATACATCTTGGTCTAGGGGTTAGTGTTTATGGGAACAGGCAGAGCCACCCACCTTCCTGGGGACTGGAGCCAGGTGGCCACAGAGCCAGAGATCCCGCTCAAGTCTGAGAGCAAGGGCCAGCTCTGTCCTGGGAGTCAGGACTGGTTTTACTCCCTGTGAGAGAGTGAAACTTGCTGTAATTGCAGCCTGTACCATCTCACCTCCCAGGCTACCCCACTTCAAAGGCAGCTGGCCTCAGGCAGTCAGGGAAAGTTTCTGGGTGTCTGTGAGCCCTCCTCTCCTCCTCCCCGTCAAGAGCATCTGCCTCAGGCGGAGGTGCAGCCCAGAGAGTCAGGAGTCTGATCCCCTCTTCTTCTCCTTGCTCACAGTGTGGGTAGGAAGGGGTCCTGAGAGCGTGCGGGTTGCCCTGATTGGGCAGGTGGCAGGTGCCTTGGCTTCCACTACAAGCCGAGCCATGGTTCTGGAGTCAGTTCCTTTCCTGGGGCAGACCCCACTTGTTCTCAGCTCTTTGAATTCAAATCCATCTTGATGGATTGTCCTGGATACCCTGCATGTGAGCCTTTTCCAGGCTCTGTCCGCAGGGGACGCCTGGCCACAAACATAATCAGACAGCTCCAAGGCCACAGGCAGATGGAGAGGGGTGAGCTCGGGGGAACACTGACCTGGGAGAGTGGGAGGTGACAGGGGGCAGAACAGGTCCCTGGTTCCCAGGATGTGGCTTGGAGGGTGTGGCCAGGGGCTACTAATTAGAAAGGTCAAAAAACGTCTGTAGGGAGGGCTCTGACAGAACAGGGTGAGGTGAATGAGCAAATCCCCATAGCCTAAGCTCTTGGATGATTCCCACGAGGCAAGAGGGACTGGATACTAAAAGGAGCTTTGGCCAAAGGCCACTGGAATTGAGATGCCTGAAGGAGCTGGCTGTGTAGGCAGCCTTGGAGGACGGCCTTGTGGCATTAATAGAGGTGTAGAGTAAAAAATGAGAGCGGTGGAAAAAGTCTGTTCTATATCCATAGCTAAGTCCCATTGTACCCCAGGCAGATCCAACTCGCTGGTCCAGTGTCTGAGCATCAGCCTGTAATACCCTTTTTTTTTTTTTTTTTTTTAACCAGCTGTCTTTCTCATAGCCAATAGGCTAGTGGCTAGACTCTGAGGCTGTTCTGGGTCAACTCTTGGTGGTTGGACAAGTCCTTGGCCTCGTACCTCTTTCGGAGATCCCTGTGCCTTTGAAGCAGCTCCTGCGCTCATGCTACAGCCAAGCTCAAATAAAACCAAGCATCTAACGCTGCCTTCAAAGGGGTCTTTGTTCCAGCCCGTGCCCTGCTGGCGCGTGGGCCTGACAGGGCTCCTGCTTCACCTGTGCTTCTACAAGCCAGATGGCCTGGCGGCATCTTCCCACCACACCAGACAGACTCTGTCTGTCCTTCCAACCTTGGGATTCCAAGATGCTTCTGTGTGTGTGTGTGTGTGTGTGTGAGAGAGAGAGAGAGAGAGAGAGAGAGAGAGAGAGAGAGAGAGACAGAGAGACAGAGAGACAGAGAGACAGAGAGACAGAGAGACAGAGAGACAGAGAGAGACAGAGACAGAGACTGTCCCTGACCACCTCTGGGCCTCTGTATGTTTCTGTAGCTCTCTCTCTCTCTCTCTCCCTCTGTCTCTCTCTGACTCTGTCTCTCTGTCTCTCTCCCTTTCTCTCTCTGTCTCTGTCTCTCTCCGTTTCTGTCACTGTGTGTGTGTCCCACCACAATCCACATTTCCTAGGAAAGTAGACCCTGTAGGTCTCTGGATGGGAACAAATGGCAAATGGTCTGAATCTGTGTCCTGGGTAAGGAGAGCCTCGCTGACAGTTGGCCCACAGCCTCAGCAAATGGTGTGTGTAGTCTGAGCTCCGAGCCCCACAAGGTCCCTGGCTCCTAGAGGTGTTGTACTTTCCTTAAGGTATGCAGAGGCCAGAGGTGAGAGAGACCAGTGATGCCATGCTCTGAGCTGGAGTCTCCCTAGTGTGGACACAGCCCATTTCTAGTCTGAGAACGTCAAGGTCTCTAGGCAGGGCTGGGGGTGGATGGTAGCCTCAGCTAAGTGGAGGCCTCAGCAGCCAGCTCTGCACCGTCCCTCCCTACAGCTGCTCCTGAGGGTGGTCACAGAAACTGCTAGAGCCGGTTCCAGCCGTCTGCTGGGACTCACATTTCTCTCTGCATGCCCAGGGCAGTCTTAGCTTAGCTTGGCTCCTTCCATGACCCCTGTGGATGACTCTCTGAGAGCCTTTGCTTGCCAGGTACCTAGGTGGCCTCATTCCCACCTGCCGGGGCTCCTGAGCTTGAGGTGGGCTTGACTGGGACTCATTCTTTGGCTTGAGGGTAGCAGGCCAGGCTTTGGGGAGTTACTCTCTAGAGACAATCAGTATGGTAGACATTGCTTTCCCAGAGGACTGGAGATGAGTTTGGTCTTCCTCAAAACTCTCCTGACCATAGACTGTCAAGTGGGCCCTCAGTCCTGTAGCATGATAGGGCTGAGATCCACACCACCATGTCTGTGGCCCCCTGGCCTTGGGCTTCTAGGTACCTCTAGCTTGCCGTGGAAGTCACTGGTGGTACTCAGAATTTAACCTTCATTCTTTTTGTGGCTCATCTTCCCACCTAGCCCTTTGTGGCAGAAACTTCTTCCCAGGCCTGTGACAGGACAGACCTGACTCCTGTACCAGCCCCAGTCCTCAGGAAAAGGAGAAGGCTTGGCACGTGCAGTCAAGGAAGGAGCAGTGATTTCTAGGGAGCAAACACACAGGGTGCCCACACCTAAATGGTCTGAGGTCTTCTTACAGGGAACCTTGAAAGGCCAAATGCCACAGTCTCGGAGAGCAGGGGCTCTAGGGACAGGAGAGCCAGGTTTGTGCAGTTACCACTGACCAGGTTCCTAGCACCTGCCTGGTGCCATCTTAGAGGGAAGCAGAAATCCAAACCTTAGTTTTCACACAAATGGAGATAGCGCTGCACTCCTGGGGATATTGGAGGAAAACATGACTGGCATTCAGTGTGGGATGGGTGGTCCCTGACAGCTGTTGTTCTACCGCATGTAATGGCTGGTCAGAGTGCCTCTCGTGTTCGTGCGTGCGTGTGTGTGTGTGTGTGTGTGTGTGTGTGTGTGTGAGAGAGAGAGAGAGAGAGAGAGAGAGAGAGAGAGAGAGAGAGAGTTCACATGTAAGCAGAAGCCAGAGGTCAACTTTAGGTATCATTGCACATACTACCTTATTATTTTGAGATGGTGCTCTCATTGAAATTCAAAGATTAGGCTAGGTTGGACATTCAGTGAACCCCAGTGGTCTGCCTGTCTCTGCTTTCTAAGTGTTGGGATTATAAATTTATGCTATTAAACCTGGCTTCTGAGCTGGAGAGTTGGCTCAGCAGTTAAGACCACTGATGATTCTTCTGGAGAACTGAGTTCAATTCCCAGCATCCACATGGCAGCTAACAACTGTCTAACACAGTTATACATGCAGGCAAAACACCAATTCACATAAAATAAAAAATAAATATTTAAACCTGGCTTCCTTCTTTCCTTTTTTCCTTCCTTTCTTCATTTCTTTCTTTCTTTCTTTCGGTTTTTCAAGACAGGGTTTCTCTGTGTAGCCCTAGCTGCCCTGGAATTCACTCTGTAGACCAGGCTGACCTCAAACTCAGCAGAGACTTCCTGTCTCTGCTTCCCAAGTGCTGAAATTGAATGTATACCAGCACTTTCCAGAAAGCTTGGCTTTTTAAAATGAAGGTTCTGAAGATGAAACTCAGGCCTCATGTTTGTGGAGCATTCCCAACTGAGCCATCTCCTAGCCTTCCAGGCTGCCTTTTAATGGGTCTGTCAAGTTAGTTTACCTTCTAGGCTGAGCTCCCAGTATCTGGCCAAGCCTGATACCTCCATATCCACCTTACTAGTAAGAGTGCTTATCGTAAGGCTGGCCTTGCCACAAAGGTTATTGACAGGGCCCAGGCTGAGATAGGGATGTTAAGGATAACAGGGGTGCTCACACTGCATATCCGGGCCAGCTGGATGAGTAACTGAGCAGCAGGGTGCTGTGCATTTGACCCTGCCCCAGGCTTCCTGGGCTGCAGCCAAGCACTCAGAAACAAAAAGCCTGTG
This sequence comes from Sigmodon hispidus, assembly GCA_004025045.1. Lineage (NCBI taxonomy): Eukaryota > Metazoa > Chordata > Mammalia > Rodentia > Cricetidae > Sigmodon > Sigmodon hispidus. The sequence continues at coordinate 98,568 of PVIH01005504.1, read as the reverse complement.
ATGTGAGGGAGACCACTTGGGCCAGAGCCACAGAATTGGAATTTAGGGAGCATACTTGCAGAACTTTCCAGAATTCTTTTTTTTTTTTTTTTTTTTTTTTTTTTTTTTTTTTTTTTTTTTTTTTTTTTTTTTTTTTTTTTTTTTTTTTTTTTTTTTTTGAGACAAGGTTTCTCTGTGGGTGACCCTGGCTGTCCTGGAGCTCACTCTGTAGCCCAGGTTTGCCTCAAACTCACAGAGATCTGTCTACCTCTGCCTCCCGAGTGCTCGGATTAAAGGTGTGTCACCGCCACCCATCTTCCAGAATTCTTGATAACCTTCTGTAACCTCACACTTGTTTTCAGTTTTAGATTCTTTAGCTCGAAGGCCAAACTGAGCCCTGAGCAGAGTGTGGGACTTGAGGGCAGGAGGGTTCTGTGCTCTTGGGAAAAGCCTAGAAAAGGCTAGCCAGTGGGAACCAGCTGCAGACATCCATCTCTGAGCCCAGCAACTCCATTGGAAGCAGGTACCAGATGATCCTGCCTCTAGCTGTGGCCACGGACCTGTCTTCCTGTATGGAGTAAATGTCCTGTGGAGATATCGCATCCATAGAGAGGGAGGCATTGAGACCTGTAGCACAAAATGAAGTAGCTGATGACAGCCTCCCAAACATCAAAGCTGAGCAACTACTCAACATCCTTACACCTGAGAAGATTTGTGCAGACTTGTCCACACAGGCTCATAGCTAACACCATACTAGAACATTCCCAGCAGCAGCAGCATCAACAACCTGCATGTCCAGCATGGATGGCAGATACTCAAATGTGACCCAGCCATATGATAGATCAGCCATCATAAAGAACGATGGCCTGACAGTTGCTGGACCAGGAGGGGCCACAGGGCAGGCCACCCACTCATGTCAGTGTCTCAGAGACAAGTCGTTGGGATGAGAAAGACCCACATTTCTAAATACACATCAAGCAATATCTACTTGAAGTGCTATGAATGGAGAAATCTGGTGAGAGTGCCAAGCATGTAAATATGCCAGGTGAATTGTTTAGCAAAAAGTTAAACAAAACAAACAAACAGCTAAAACACTTGCCCTGGGTCTACAGTAGGCAGGTTTATGTGGGCCGGGCAGGGTTGTCCCATCCCTTACGGCCTTATCCAGTACCGAGTGATGGCTCAGGCTGCTATTGAGTGTTTGCTCAGCTTCTACTCTGACCCTGCTGCGGCATCTGCCCCTCCCACAGGCTTCCCAGAAGGAAGCAGAGGAGCAAATGGCATTTGGACTCCAGCCCAGGAAGCTTGATGGGGACGGCCTTACATCCCACTCTTGCCTACAAGTGGCCTGTGTCTAGCGTCCAGGAAGAGACCCTCTGAGTGGTCAGATCTAGGAGTGCCACCCTCACACTGCCCTGGCCGTGGGAAGGCTTGCCCACTGTGAGCTCCGCATGTAGGGCCTGTCGTATATCCTGAGTATGAGAGACCTGAAGAGGGGCTCAGGCAGGAGGCTCACGGAGTTCTGTCTAGGGGTGACATTCAGGCCTCTGACCTCTGCCTAAGAGTGGAAGAATGCTGGGTCAGAGAGGTCTAGGACAACTCGGCCATTGCCTGGTGGCCCAGAGAACTGTCCCTTCTTTGGGCTTTTATCCTTCCCCACCCAGTACTGGCCTTAGTCACAGCCTCATTTCTTCCTGTAGCTGACCCCATACTGAGCCCTGGGCCATCAGGATATGGAAGTAGGGGTTCCCAGAAAGTGGGCTGTGAGTCATCAGTAGCCAAGGAAATAGCTGCCTCCTGTTCAGCCCCACTGGCTGACCACCCGATCCTATGGATCACCAAGTGGGAGGCTGTTCATGCAGCTCCCTAAATTGACTGTGTGCGCCCCACCCCAAACTGACTGTGCACCCTAGGACTGACCAATGAGAATTGACCACATGCCTTTAGTAGTGACTGCATGCCTTCTAGGACTGACCACATGATTTCAGAATTCCTTTGAGACTTAAGGATTGACCATTTACAGTGCTTCAGAACTGACTGCATACCCACAAAACTGACCACGTGATTCTAGGACTAACCACACCCCCATGACTGCCCAAGTAACTTTAGGATGAAATACATGACACTGGGAATAACTTCCCACACCCAGGAATGACCACCTACCTCCAGTACTGAACTCGTTTCTAGAACTGGCCACATGCCTCTGTACAATGCTTCAAATGGTGCCAGTCACTAGCCATGGCCCAAAGGAATTTCATCTCTGTTGTCATGGCTCCTGTTAGGGTGTAGGACACTCAGGTGTCCCAAAGAGAAGTGTCAGAATCAGCTGAAGAGTCTCGCTGAGAGGTCACAGGACATTATGTGAGGCTGGACCTACTGTAGGGATTCCTGGGTGTTCTCAGGCCCTATGTGTCTCAGAAGCCAAAAGGCGGCTAGGAAAGGTGGTTTTTGTGTGCCCCCAAATCCAGCGAGCCCCCAACAGCTACAACTGGGGATGTGATTGTCAGAGACCACAGAGAAGAAGGAGGCTATACAAGTTGAGGCAGGCCCCACGAGCCCAGACCTGGGCATTAGGAGGACATTGACCCATTTATGCCCATCTCCCTAATGAGGTTGCCCAGGCCAGATCTATTACTTTGCTTGGGCTGTGGTAACAGAGTCACACAGGCTGGTAGCTTAAACAATGTGAGTTTATGGTTCAAAGTTCCTTATAGCTACATGTCTGAAGTGGGGGCTGGGACACAGCTTGCTCAGGGCTCTGGGCTCCATTTTTAATACCACATATATAAAAAACAGTCTTAAATCAGAGGGTTGTAGGGTTCCCAAGATTTCCTTCTCAGCTTGCAGATGCTGTCTGTTCACTGGGTCCTCACGTGGCCATCCCTCCATGTGTGTCCTGGTCTCTTCCTGTAAGGAAGACATCAGTCATATTGGCTAGGGATTTCCCTCACACTCTACCTCTTAAAATAAGCTGGTTAAAGGCCCTGTCTCCTAAAAGCCACATATTGAGGCCTGAAGGTTAGGGCTTCAATACAAGATTTTTGGGAAGATCAGTTCCTAAAACCTCTGGGGCTGAGACTAGTTCTGGAGGACTGCCTCCTGATTGGGGAGTGCTCCCTGGTCAAGTCAGCCTCTTCCTATGTCTCAGGCCTCTCAGCTGGTATGTACTATCCAAGGCAGAGAAGTAGGGTTCTAGTCCCTAACGGATCTCTCTCAGCCTCCATTAGCTAAGGAGACCCATGCTTCCCAGATGCCTTCCCTCTCCTGCTCAAGGTCCCAGTTGATGCCAAATGCACCATTTGATCCCATTATGAAGCCTTAGCTGCTTCCTTTCCTGGGGTGCTAGCCATCCCGCATATTGTGAGGCCTTACCTTAGCTTTGGTGTTGTTCTACCTTCCTTCTGGGATCAAGGACTTGAACAGAGTCTGGAAGGTGGTACCATGAGGTCACTTACTGATGAGTGTGGGGTTTGGGGTAAACGGCCTAACCTCTCTGAGCTCTAAAGGCCTTATTAGGAGAATGGAGGCATTTACCCCCAAGGCTACTTTGAACATGACCTGGGCTTGGTCAGACCTGATAAACAGGAAGTACTTTGTTAGCTACCATCACTCAGAGACTAGGAAGTACTCAGAAGCTGTCCCTCTGTCAGAACTGAGGGACCCAGAGGGGCTCAGAGGGTCTGAGAGCAAGCATCTCACTGGCCAAAGGGAAGGCTCTGGTGGTAGCCATACTTTGTCCTCATGGCAAGGACCTTTCTTTCCATCTCTTCTAGTGGCTTCTAACCTTGAAAAGCCATCTAGATTAACCTATAGGCCTCTCAAGACCTTTTCTGTCTCCTCCCGACCTCCCTTGAAGCCTATTCCCTGACTCAGCCCCTGGGACTCCCTCATCACAGTGGATTTCACCTTACTTCAGGAAGGGGTTCAGTTCTGACCTAGAAGGGCCCTCTGGCTCGTGAGACCCACAGTAACAGAGGATGAGATGAGGACTTTTCACAGCTTTACTCACAGGGAGATTCCACGTGGTACCCCAAGGACTCACCCATTCCTCCTCAGGACTGCTTTGGGGATGTACTTTGAGCAATGTCCTAATCATCATGGCAGGGCCAGACTACTCTGAGGTGGCCAACAGAGGTCTGAATGGAAGTGCTACACCCTGGACATCTCTACCAGTTATTCTGAGGGCCATAATAGCCCTTATTAACATGCTCCCATGTGCCCCACCTCTGTGTTCTCAGCAAGGGTATGTGGATACAGGATGCAGGGGCTTTGCTGTCTCTGGCCACAGATAAACCTCCCTCTCATCTTTCTGAAGACTTTGGAAGCTACACATTCCAGAGCCTTCTCCCAGAGTCCCCACCCTCCCTATTCCGGGCCCAGAGCTCCCTCCACATATACACATACATCAATTCTCCCTCCCTGTAAGGCCATTCCCTTCCTCTGCCGGCCTCCTACAGGAGTGTCCAGCTGTCCACACAGCCTGCAGAGCCACCTGGGGACACTTTCTACTGATCTCATTCCTGCAACCCAGGCCCTGGGCCATGGGATCAAGCTAGAGGGTGGGCGGAACTCCCTGCATGGCTTGGATGATGTCTTGTCTGGGGAACCCATCAGCCACTGTGTCTGGGTTTTGTAACGTTTTGGGTTTTAAGAGGGAGACAGAAAGGGTACCATAAAGAGCTCCTCAGGACTACCAAGGACATAAGAGAACCATGTGGCAGAGGAAGGAAAGGCAGAGGGTTTGGGCTTTGTTAGGCTTTGGGTATGGGGAACCTAGCAGGACCCCAGGTCTGGGGCTGGCACTCAAGCTGTATTTAAGATACAGATTAATGGATGGTGGAGGCAACAGAGGGCATTTTGTAGGGGATGGGGTTGACTGTAACAGGAGGCCTGATGTGGGCAATGATGTTCAGGGAGACATGAGTAGTGAGGGATACTGGAGGGGGCTCAGACCACCCTTGAATAAGTAAATCTCTCTTTTTTTAATATTTATTTTTTATATGAATTGGTGTTTTGCCTGCATGTATAACTGTGTAAGGGTGTCAGATCTTGAAGTTACAGACAGTTGTTAGCTGCCATGTGGATGCTGGGAATCGAACTTAGATCCTCCAGGATAATATTCAGTGCTCTTAACTGCTGAGCCATCTCTCCAGCCGGAATAAATCTCTTAATCTCTGGGCCTGAGTCTAATTTCTGAGTTGTCTGGCAGCTCTGCAAAGGTTTCTCAATTTGGGGATACTCAAGAGGAAGCTGTGAGAGATCTGTTTTCAGACTCTTCCTAGAGGCTCCCTGCACCCAGAGGCTGAGCCAGGGTGCCCAGAGGCCTCTTGACAGGTGCCGGGAGTCAGGCTACAGCTGTGCATAGAACCTGCGTTTCGGGGCAATTAACTCCCTACCAGCCGAAACCTGGAGTGAGATGAGCCAGCTTCTGCCCAGGCCTGCTCAGGCCCAGCCCAGCATCACCTGGGCAGCCCCACCCTCTTGTTGGAGCCCATGGGTGACTAGAAAAAGGGGTAGCTTGCAGGGCTGGGTGGGGCAAGGGGGTCATGAGGAAGAGGGTTGAGCCTGAGCGGGGATTTACTTTCTTGTGGAAAAGATGATCAAGAAACAAATGCTGAAATGGAAAATGGAACAAAAGCTAGCAGGCTTCCGTGTGTGTGTGTGTGTGTGTGTGTGTGTGTGTGTGTGTGTGTGTGTGTGTGTGTTGGATTCTGTGAGAACTGTCTAGAAGGCCTGAGAGTCAGCCCACCGGGCAACAGGGATGTCCTGCCTTTTCTTCTTTTCTCTGCATTTACCAGCTTCCCCGCATCAACAGACCCTGCTGCTGGTAAGCCTTTGGGTAAGCCAGTCCTGCATGCTGCAGGCGGTACCGTCTCCCAGGCTGGCTCTGGTGACAGGTGTAGGTGTGCGGGCTGGCCCACACAGCGCCTCTGCCTCCACACATCCTCTGAAGTGTATAGATGGCCCTGAGGCCAATTCTCAGAAGAGAACACTCAGCAGAATGAGGCCTCATGAGCAAGAGTGTGTTTGACCCCTGCTCAATAGGATCTTTCGAGTGGGTGCCCACTGTTTGGTAATTGACCCAAACATGGACTAGCCTTGCTTCATCTCCTATTCCACAAAACAAAACAAAACCCAAAAAGAAACAACAACAAAACAGGCTAGTACTCTGTCACGTGACCAGCATGAGGGAGACTCCACTCAAGTCCCTTTGGCATTGGGATCAGGCTCTGAGCTGTGTTCCAACCTCCATGACAGGGCCAGGCTGCTTGCTGCTGGGGAGATCAACTAGACACCTAGGCTCTGAACAAGAGACCATAGCAACAAGTCCTGGGGTTTACCAGACTGTCCCAGCTCTCCTAGCTCTACTGTCTTGCAGCGGACAGATCTGACTATGTGGTAGAAGAAGGTTGACATGCCAGGAGAGAGACAGTTGTCTAGATAGAGAGCAGACATTCAGCTAAAAGATGTGCTCATCAGGCAGGGCAATCAGCAAATACTTATGGAGTGCCAAATGTATACAGAATGCAAGAAGTTAGGGACGCAGCCACAGAGACCTGTCACCTGAGGAGGCAAAGACCTATGCAGGGGAGGGTGCCATCTAGAAGGCCTTCCTGGAGGCAGAGGAGTATTTCCAGGGTTTTCAAAGCCTAAGCGTCCCTCTGTGTGATGGGAAGGAAAGCTGGTCCTATTTGCCCTGGTGATTCCTTGTGGAGAGATGAACCCATGGGCAAGGTGTGAGGCTCCTTCCTACTCTGTGCTTCTGTCTCTGTGTTTTGGGACAGGTCTAAGTGTCATTGTGCTTCAGTATTCTCTGGGGATCCAGATGATCTGGGGGGCTGGGGGGGCTTATCTCATCTCACAAAGCCTGCAGTTTCTTAATATTTATTTATTTATTTATTTATTTATTTATTTATTATGTATACAGTACAGTGTACAGAAGAGGGTACCGGATGTCATATAGATGGTTGTGAGCCACCATGTAGGTCCTGGGAATTGAACTCAGGACCTCTGGAAGAGCAGCCAGTGCTCTTAACCTCTGAGCCACCTCTCCAGCCCCCAAGCCTGCAGTTTCAATGGCTTATTAAGCACATGGGCTCCCAGGATGGGCTGGATCACAGCAGCTGAGCCCCTGTTTGCCCTCAGCCAAGGCCTCAGCAGAGCAAAGAGGAAGCAGACATGAGTTCTGGTGCAAAAGGGATGTTTGTGCAGATGACCCATGAGCTTGTGCAATGAATGTGGGACCCGGAAAGCTGGCTGCCTGTGGCTGCACGCGAGGGGCAGCTGTGGGTCATCAGGAGTAACCCAACGGCCATGGTGTCTCCACGAGCCGTAGCCGGGGTTATACCTACTGGATGGGTTTCTAGGCCTGCCTCTCCTCAACTCTACCCACTCTTGATGTGGCTTCTGTGCCACCTACTCTAGAGCCTGGGGGTCAAGACCACACTCCCCACACACATGCTGACACTGTCTTCCCTGCCAAACCCAGACAAGCCCTTGGTATTTCTCAGGATGAAGCCTGGGCCTTGGGTTAGAGCCAGGCTCTGGTCTGAACGATGGCCTGTCTGAATCCTGCTGTCAGAGTTCCCTGTGGGAGTTAAAGCAGGTCTGTCTTCCCTTGCTGGGTGAGCTCTGGGGTACCCTGGGCAGAGTAGGCAAGAAAAGGCACTGAGCTGGGCTGTGAAGGAAGAACTGTAGTCGTCTAGGAAGCCTGGAGCAAGGGCTACACAGCAGATGCTGGGCTAAGCATCTTTTCTGACTAGCCACATAAGCGGGGGATGAGCTATCCTGCAGCTCATGCCTAGAGGAGGGTCTGGGTTGTGTTGAGCATGGGGCAACAGCAGCAATAAACGTAAGATGTTTTTTGGGGCCCCTGCCCATCCTCCACAGAAAGGTTCCTGATGGCAAGTAGGTACCCAAGTGCCCAGTTACCCCCAGGAGTAGCAGTGTCCTGTGGGACAACCCCAAGAGTGCTGGGGAGGGAAGGGAAGAGCAGCCGATTATTGTGGTGTCCCTGATTAAGCATAGATGCAGAGCCAGGGCTCCACCCTGGCCACCACTATCAGAGCTTGTGTGCATGACCTCAGCAAGCCAGGCTGGCACGGGGAGGGGTGTGGATTCCCCCTGTCCTCCAGGCTTTATTATCTGGGGCTGCCTTGCCCTTCCAGAGATAATTGTTTATAGCTGGAGCAGATGCTGGGAACTTGTCACAGGGCCAAGGAAGGAGCTTTTGCAGACATACATGGGCAGGGGCTGTGGCCCCCAGCCAGAGAATCCCAGAGGTCTGTAGGGGCTGATTTGGCCATAATGGCTTTTTGAGAGAAATCAAGGGAAAGGGAGATGACCTGCCTTGCAGCTGCAGATACATTTGGGTGAACTACACTGGGCCCCCCTCCTCATCTCTTTATCATGTGGCCACAGTCCTGCAGGCCCTGCGAGGTGCTCTCTGGAAAGGGTTAATTGGGTGGAGGGACAACCTGACAGTTCCTAAGAGCCTGCCTGAAATTCTCCAGACTATCGCCTTCCACCAGAGCTTGAGCCGGGGCTTCTGTATTGCAGGCCAGGCATATGATTCATGAAGACCATGAAGGTGACACCTGCTCCCCTCCATCTTCTCCATCTTACTAGAGGAATACTGACCAAGGCTTCCTAGGAGCAGACATGGAGTTGCCTCCCCATGTTGGGGTCTCAGGAGAACTGGGGCTCTTTGGGATCTCACGGAACCCCTCTTCCCACACCAGAACCTTCCATTTACCCCCCCCCGAGACCCACCCAGTGCCCGAAGCCAGCCTTCTTGTTCCTCTTGCAACATCACACGAAGCTGTGGCAGAAACCATCGGCACGTTCAGGTCCCAACCTGCTGCCTGCCTCAGGCTCCCAGACTCCTCTCCCACGGGGGTGGGGGTATCAGCCCAGAGACCCTGTGGAGACATGTCCCTGGGCTGCAGGTCCCTGAGCGAGTGGTGGTGGGCACTGAATGCCTCACCTGCCTGGGCAAAGTGTTCTATATACTCAGATCCCAAATGGCCAGGGCCCTCTCAATAACCACTGGGTCCTGGTGTCTTGGTCTCCAAAAGGTCATCTGTCCAAATCCCTCATCAGATGCTCAGCCTGGCCCACATCTGGGAAATGTGTGATCAGAGGGGCACACTGAGGTTGGTCTCTCCTCCAGGTCCCCAGTTTTACCATTAGCCCTTGGGTAGTAGAGTTTTATATTCCTCAGAGACCCTGGGTGCCTGAGGGTCTTATGAGTTTTGCCTAGGCATGCCTGGAAATTAAGAAGTTTCTTTGGAGTATGAACCACCTTAGAGAGAAAGGCAGCTCTGGGTGGACTCACAGGTACGGGCCTGGGACATGCATGTAGCCAAGACCCAGCATTCCCTGACCTTGCTTGCTTCTCCTGGCTGCAAGCAGGTGGGTGGGTGGGTGGGTGGTGGCTCATGCCCTGGGCTTCCTGTTCACAGCACAGGCTGCCGCAGGTGGGGCCAGTGACAGCGTTTCCCTTCTTATGACCAGATGAAGTAGAGGCAGGGAGTCGGGAATAAACAAGGGAGGTGATCTCCCTGCAGCAGCTGGACATGAAGCATCTCAGAGCCGGGCTTGGTGAAGGCGACTGACCTGCAGACAGACTCCTGGAGTTAGCAGCCTCCTCCCTGTGCCAAAGCAGTTCTTCTTTGGCCAATTTAGATGTGCCTAGGGAAACTTTCTTGTACCATTATACAGGTTGCACATTGCTCACAGGGCTTGGCACTACCACGGCCCGACCCCCAAGGCCTCTTTCGAAGAGACTATCCTTAAACCAGAGTAATGCCTTACTTCCCACATGCAAGTCTTCTGCAGTTACCTGGCTCTGCCTCATTCCCTGGACTCTTCCCTGTTTCCCTACCCCCATCAGGGTCTAGTCACGGTGTTCCTGTATGACCTCTGTATTGCACCTACTGCTTTGGGGGCTTTGCTATGGCTATGAGGAGGCTGTGTAAGGCTTCTCAGAGGACTTCTGCCCTCAGTGTCCAGGACACAGCACTATGGGAGCTAGGTGGCCATGGTGGAGTGCTCAGAACAGTGATGGACAAAGGGTAGCAGCAAGCAGGCCCAAGGTTGCATCATGGTTAGGGCCAGGCAACAGTGTGGGGCACCAAATGAAGCCCACGCCCACTTGTCCCCTGCTGCCTTGTAGAGACACAGCCTGGACCTTCACAGCTAAAGCTCCCTTCTTCGGGTTCCTCCCTAACTACTCCTCTGCCCCTCAGGCTTCAGCTTTTCTGCTTGATGTTGTTGTCCAGGGCATGCCCACCCCCACCCCTGACTCAACTCCTGTGTTCTGGGACCTGGGAAGGCTCTGAAACAATTTCAGGGTACAGAAGTTGAGTGTCCTGGGCAAGCTACTTCTCTGTCAATGCCATGATCAGTGCCTGAAGACCACTACCTAGCCCCTCTAGTGGTAATGCCTTACCATTTACCGTTGATGCCTCTCAGGGCAGCTGCTGTATCAAGCAGGGCATATGCCCGGGCAATGCTCACTGCAACTAGATGCTAGCAATGGCTCTCCTGGTCCCTAGAGCTGGCTCCCACCTCTAGGGAGTCTTCTCACTGTTTCTCTGCTATCTAGTGGTTTATGATGAACCAGAGGTCACCCAGTGACCTTAGAGACTAGGTACCAGTGTGCCAAGCCCTGAGTGTCTCCAATGCAGTACTTATTTACCTCCATCCCTGAAGCAGACACAGTGGCCCCAGAAGGCTCCAAACTCAGCTCTTCATCCTCACCCTTATACAGTAGCCTCAGGGGTCCATAGACCTCATAACTCTGATTTTCATATTCCTGGCCAGGCTTCTTCCTGTGGCCCTCACTGATCATGTGGTCGAAGCACACAGTCCTGTCTACCTCCTGGCAGAATTACTGAGCACCCCTTGTGCACTGTGCAGTGCTGATGTGCGCAAGGCTGATGGTATGGGCTGAGCGGCAGGCTGGTCAATAGGGGCATAGGAGGAGGGTTCCCCACCAGCCCCAGTGGAGACCTGGACAACCAGTCAGGGAGCAGCTGGGGGCTGGGCAGCTTCCTTGTGGCTTCCTGAGGGGCACTTGTTGGTGTTCACACCTGGCCACCTGCCACCCTTCCCTCTTGCGCTCAGCATGTTCTCACGCTCAGAGCTGGCACAGAGGCCAGGCCACGCTGAGACTTGTTGTCCTGGTCTTGGGAAGGAAGGTGAGGCTCTCCTCTGGGCCTGGGGGTAGGAGCTGCAGCAAGTCTGGACATGGCAGGAATCGAGAAGGTTGCAACACAGACCAAGCAGCTCCCACATCCCAGCCCCCAGGCAGCAAGGACACAAGTGTCTCCTCCCTGAAGCTAGTCTAGAGGGCAGACCCAGGGTCCTGGTCCTCCCTGGTTCTATTCCCAGCCCTTGAAACTGGGGTGATAAAGTTGATTGAGACATATATATGGAGCCTGGCTCAGTTACATACTCTGTCCCTTCCACAGACGTACCTCCACAGGCCTTGATGAGAATCTTTAGAGAGAACCATGATGGGAGAAATGGCCACCTCAGGGCACCGATATTTGTTTCCACAGCAGGTGGCTGGTTCTTCACAGCACAAAGCTAGGAATCTGAAGGTTTTGACATGAACAGCCTGGGGAATGGTGGTCTGTGGTTTCTGCCTCTCTGATCTTGTCTAGTGTTGAACTGAGTCCCTGGATATGTCTAGCTACACTGGTGTGTATCCCTGACCCCATGGAGCCAAGGACTGACTTGCAGCCTGGCCATGGGCCTGCACCTCCCATGTGCACCTGCCCTCTGAAAACTAGCTACACTCCTCTGGTAACAGACCTGGGGTCAGTGGAAATCTCTAAAGTCCAGGCCCCTTAGACCTCTGAACCTTGTCTCTATCCACCAGGCCCTGGGATGGGCCTGTAGTTTTAAGGACATGCTCTTCTCTGGAAACCTTGGCTAATTGAAGTCCCTCCGGGAGCAAATGAAACCCCAGCACATCTCTGACCTGTCAGAGCTGTTTCAGTAGATGGGCTTTAGACACACTGTCCTGGCCATTACCTTTCCCCACTCTGATGTCATTTTTGGGAAACTGAGGCCCAAGGAAGCACAGGCCCACATTCAACTTTCAGAACTACTGCTAACAGTTCCCTTGGGGAGGTAAGTTGGTATTTTAGCTTACCTCCCAAATGCTCTATCTTCTTTATTGGACAGGAGGATAATGGGGCTATGAGACAGGGGTTCTCTATAGGAGCCTATGGTTGGTGACAGTGGCAGCAGCCAGAAAGATAAGACACAGGCCCCCTAGAAGGCAGCCCATGGACACTTACCACCCGCTGGCAACCTCCCAGGCAAGCGTGGGAATATGGCTGGCAGGAACAGGCCTCTCCCCCGAGGATCAGCACCTGGGTGCTGGCCAAGAACACTCTGATCCAAAGAGGAAGCACAGTTCAGCTGCCCAACCTGACCCAAAACCATTGGGAAGTGAGGAAGTCTTGGGTAGATGCACACTGTCCAGGGTCAGGCCCAGACTGAGCTCCAATGCAAGCCCTGATTGATTCCCAATTCCTGCTACAGTCACAGCCTGGGTCCCAATCACAGTCTGAGCCTGGATCAGCCACGGACTCCCTAGCCATGAATAACCTCCTGACCTCTGATCCCACATACAGATTGACCAAGGTGATTCACACATTGAGCCTTCATCCTATCTGCATAACAATTTTTGAGCCCAGCCATAGATAGAGCTCTTATGTCAGGTACAAGTTTGTCTCTGATCCTAGTCACATCCTGAGCCCCTCAACACCAGCCCAAGCTGAGCCCTGATCAAAGCCACAGACCAGTCTCTGATCAGACTGAGTCTTGGTATAACACTGACTGAGCCCTGATCCCAACTACACACTGAACCCTGACATAGCACTGACTAAACCTTGATCCCAACCATACACTAAGTAAGCTCTGGACACACTAAGCTCTAACAAAAGCACAGAATGAGAGACTGGCCAGGCAGGATCTCAACCTGATCATGGTTCCTGACTTTAAACAGACTGAACCTGACTTCACACTGAGCTTTAACTCTCTCTTTGCAGACCTCCAGCTCTAGCCATGTCTGTCTTAGCCCTGTGTTGCCTCATTTCCTAGACTGAAGCTACCGTGGGTTAGTTGCCTTAGCAGAAATGAACAGTGGAACACAGAAGATGAATACCTACTTCCACTGGGCTCTGAACCTTCCACGGGTATTGCTTCCATTTTCAAAGTAAATTAGGGCAGCTAGCGTGGGCTCAGGACAGCCTGGGCTGCAGCACGCAGAGGCTGGAGAGCTAAGCGGGGGAAGGGGACAGGGTACTGGGCTATCTGGTCTTCGGAGCACCTGCTGTTTACTGGCCCTTCTGAGCTGGCCCCAAGGAACAGGATCCACTGGGCTTTGCCTAAGCTAGTTCGCCTATGGTGCTCAAGTATGTACAGCTGTGGATGGTGTGCTGCACTCTGAATAGGTCAGTCACATACTAGAGACAGACTTCAATCTGACAGGTGCAGGCATGTGAGGCAGGGTGCCTGGATGGGGTGCCTCTCCACTGGGGGTGGGCAAAAGAAATAAGAGATAGCAGAGGGTAGATAAGAGATGGGGATATCAGAAGGGCTCAGCCAATGGACAATACCAGCTCCCTAGTTCCGTGCTAGCAATCTTGTCCTTAGGAAGCTGCTTATCAGAGCTGAGCTGTTCCTCTAATCTCAGCACTTATCTGCCTTCTATTTGCCCAGTGAGAGTTAAACACAGGACCTGGAGGTCAAGGGGAGTGGGAGGAACAGCTGATGTTTGCCCAGCTTTTCCCAGCCATGTTATAAATAGCATGGAGCTTCTTGTCTGTGGGTGGTTGAGTGTCCCCCGCCGTCACTGCCTAGCCCTTGGGCACCAGATGCCAGGTGGCAAGCCTGAGATATTGACATTCCCCAGCTCTGTGTTTGGCTTCCGATAGAGGCCCTGACAAAGGCCTGGTTGGAAGAGCCCTTTCTCATAGGAAAGCCCCCTATCCCTTAGGCTGCTCCCCTAGGCCATCCTGGACCACACCTGCACCGTGGGAAAGCCCCAAGGCTCCTTAGTCCATGCTGAGAGCCTCAGAGGGTCCAGGGCTGGGCATGGCCCCAGGTATGGGCTCTGGCCTTTGCTCTATAACAACTGGTTAGCCCCAGGGAGTGCCACTCTGGAGTTAGAGCCCTACTCTGGGTCAGAGCTCTTCCATGGAATTCAGAGTAAAATTTGCCATCCAGAAGGTGTCATTGTCTAGAACATCTGTATAACTAATAAGCATAGGTTTTCCAGCTATAAAACGAGATGCTTAAAGCTAGAGAAATGGAAGCCTGGCAAAGTGGCACACATCTTTAATCCCAAGGCAGAGGCAGGTGGATCTCTGTAAATTCATGGCCAGTGAGTTCCAGGACAGCCATAGCTACATAGTGAGGCCCTGTTTTGAAACAAAAAAGCAAACCCCTTATTTAAAAAAAAAAAAAAAAAAAAAAAAAAAAAAAAAAAAAAAAAAAAAAAAAAAAAAAAAAAAAAAAAAAAAAAAAAAAAAAAAAAAAAAAAAAAAAAAAAAAAAAAAAAAAAAAAAAAAAAAAAAAAAAAAAAAAAAAAAAAAA
>PVIH01005504.1:0-83870 GCA_004025045.1 Sigmodon hispidus | reverse complement strand
AAAAGCAGGCAGATCGCAGGGGCTTGCTGGCCAGTCAGCCTAGCCAAAATGGTAAGTTCCAGATTTGGTGAGAGACTCTGGTCTCAAAACATATGGTGAAGAGCAATAAGGACACCTAACGTAGATCTCTGATCTCCACATGTACACACATGAGTGAGCATCACTGAACTTCCATGCACACACATGCAGCATACACACATACACACACTGGCAGAAGAAGACAAATGCCCTGCCAAACTGTCAGCACCCCTCAACTAAATGCCTTAGAGCTTTCTCATGATCCAAGTGAGGGCTGAGAGCAGCCAAGCAGAGCAGGGGGTGATTCTCAGTGTAGGGCCACGGCCACCTCACAGGTGAGCAGGTGAAGGAGAGCCCTGGCAGGTGCTGTTGGCCCAGGCTCTTAGCAAGCAAGGCTCCACAAGCCTGGAGTTTGGCACCCAGTACTCCCAAAGACCTTCAGAGAAATTCATTTGCATTTTGCGTTTATTGGTTTCATCAACCTCATTAGCCAGTTTACAGGACCTCTAGGTCACTTCAAAGCCTTCCTGGTCCCTGAAGCTTTGTGCGCTCTCCTCTCACCCCTGGGGATGGGTTAGATGATCCCCAAGTTCTATAGACCCCTAAAAGAGCCAGAGAGAGCAAGGTAGGGGAGCCAGGTGCGTTTGCTGGCCTTGTGGGCCTCAGTAGGGCAGTCAGATCTGTGGGTGCCATGGCTGCGTCCACCTGGTCCTACCCCCTGGTCTGCCAGTTCAGCAGGGTGCCCATCCCAGGTAATGACATCAGTGTAGTCATCCTGGAATGGGAGAACCCTGGGACTGGTGGATGGGGATGTGATTCATTTTCCCATTCATCTCCAACATCAAAAGTCAAACTAGTGCAGGGCAAATGTGGCATGTGCCTCTAATCCCAGTACTCAGGAGGCAGAGGCAGGTGGATCTCTGTGAGTTTGAGGCCAACCTGGTCTACAGAGTGAGTTCCAGAACAAAAAATGTTGAACTAGGAAAGAAACAAAAACAAACAAACAAAAAAACCCCAAAACCAAAAGACCAAAAACCAAAAGCATGTTTGATAGTCATATTGGATACAGAAACTATTAATATATTAATACTATAAGTAAAGCATTTTCTCACCTCCAAAGGTTACCTTTCCTCCATATTTTAAAGAGATTATAATTCATGTGCTATGTATGTTCGTTGGGTTATGGGGCCTAGGTCTGACTGGGCATGTTGAGTGTCAGAAAACAGAGAGGTCTGTCAAGATATAAGGATGGGGTGGGAAACTGAGGGTAAACTGAATAGCAGAGGCTAGAGAGTCCAAGTGGCTCGCTATGACCCTGAGCATTCAGCAGAGTCTAAGAAGATATGGGCAGTGTCCAATCTGAACCCAGGTTGGACACTGGATCAGGTGGCTAGACTAGGAGGCATGGGGTGGGGGGGCAACACAATGGAGCAAGAGGTATGAGGGGGTGATGAGGTAGGGGAAGGTTGCCGGGTTGTGAAAGGCTGTGTGTTCTATAGGCTCACTGAATAGAGAAGGCCACTAGACAGGTCAAGAGGTTGGTCTGCCTAACAAAGACAGCCTCGGAGAGCTTCCTCAAATCCAAGGGAGGAGACATGGGCCTGAGGGAAAGAGGGTGCTGCTCCATTTGAGGCGTGTTCACCAACATTTTCAAGGTGGGGTTCAGGTACAGCTGTACCTCCATCCACAAAGCCCTATGCACACCTGTGCCTCCCCTGCACAGCCACCTGGGATGGCCTGCCCAGCAATCAACAGGGCCAGCCCCAGTCAGCCCTCAGCTCCACCTGTAGATGACGTCTCTCTCATCCCTGGGGAGACTGTGGTCACCAGTGGCATCTGTTCTCTCCCTGTTCCCACAGTTCCTGTTCTCTAGTCTCTGCCTTGGGGTTGGCCATATCCACTGAAGGCCCTCAGGGACACTGAGGCATGCCACCCAGGCTGCAATCCCCGAGCTGTGGACCTGCCTTCTGTCCTGTGAATGCCCGGTGAACTCCCTAAGCCCGAAGCCTACTGAAGGAAGAACTGCACCCCACTTGTCAGAAGAGGAAACTTAGGCATTCACAAGTCTCTGGACAAGCCTGTAGGCTGCTGTCCCCAGTGTTTGTACCTGAGTGCAGGGCACAGAGCCCTAAACTGTCTTCCCAGTGCTGAGAGCCTCTGCTGGACATCAGCTGGGTGCACACAGGTTCAGGTGTGGCCTGCCTTGTTAGGGATCCTGGAGACCAAGGTCCTCCCAGACCAAGGCACTGCACCCACTCACTGCCTGTTCTGCACTCTGGTTTGTCTGACAGTACAAGTACCTGTTGCCAGGGCCAGCCGGGAGCCAGACTTGGCTTTTGTCAGGGCCAGGGATGGAGCCCTAAGGCGGGGCAGGGATGGGCTTGTGATGGGACCTTGGCACCATCCCAGCCCACTCTTCTAGGCACACAAAGGCCTGCTGACCATATGCTGCTGCTCTGATTTGATGGGGCGAGGGCTGGAAGAGGCTGACATACTCCACCCTACCCACCTTGGCATAATGGAACACCTCACAGGCTGTGCAATGTCCTTGTGCCCTCCTGTTACTTCTCAGAGCCACCCTCAACTGGGCTACAAGCATCCCAGCTGCCCTAAGCTGAGGGAGTTACATCTCAGCCCCTAGGCTTTGCTATCAGAGCACAAGAGACCTTATGAGGAGCTAAGGAAGGGATGTCAGTAAAAGCAACCTGAGAGCAACATCATCCAATACCCTGTCCAGTTCCAGAGGCAGGGAAGGAAGGTGGCTCCCTGTTGGACTCAGGCGCTCCAACACACATTCCATGTCCCCATCTCTTGTCTGCCTTGCCATAGAGCTCTCCATTCCACACCAGCACGAGTGTGTCAACCGCCCCCAAATTCAGTCTGTGTCTCTGGGAGTGGGGAGCTCCGATCTAAGGGGAGTAATGGAGGGGGGCCTGGACTGGGGGGACCCTCCTCTGCCTCTTTCAGAAGTGTTCCCCCTCCATCATTTCTTCTCTCTCTCCTCCCCTCCCCCTTCCTCACAGCAACTGGTCCTCAAGCAGCTGGCACCCCTTGGCAGGCCATGAGGATACTGAAGGGTTTTCAGAGGCTTGGGGGTCTAGGGTGGGAGAGAAGCTGACGGACCTACAGGATTGGGACAATTCATGGAGACCTGGAAGAGAACTGGGTCATACATGCCTGTGTACACAGGCTGTGCCTGTAGCCATTTCTAAAGTCACATTGCCCCTTTGTGGTTACCTGCGGTTCTGCATCATCTAGGTTCCATCCCCATCCAGAAGTGAGGTACACTGCCACCAAGAGCTGGCAAGGGCTCTGGCCACCTGGGGCTTACAGGAACTGGGGGGCAGAGGGAAGAAAGTTGGGGAACCCTTTGCTCTGAACACTGTGGTTTATACTGAAAACCTGAGTTTCAAGTCCAAAAACATACACGTCCCTCATCCATCCCAGTGTTGGAAGAAGAGAACTCAGGACCCCTCCAGAGAAGTAGGTCAGGGCCAGCAGAGGTGGAGGTAGGGTCCTGCTCCTTCCCAGAACCCAGGCCTGCAGGGAAGTTGTGAAGGGCTGTCCCCTCCAAGGACCATAGATGAAGAGATTAAATATCAACAAAGAAGAATAAACAAACAAACAAACAACCCTAAGAAGATAGAATTGAAATTAAAATGGACCTACAGAGCCAGGTAGTGGTGGTGGCACACACCTTTAAACCCAGCACTCGGGAGGCAGAGGCAGGTGATCTCTAAATTTGAGGCCAGCCTGGTCTCCAGAGTGAGGCTACCCAGAGAAACAACAACAGTGGACCTCCAGGAAGCTGAAGAGATGGCTCAGGGGTTAAGAGTACAGATTGCCTTTCCAAAGGACCCAGGTTCAATTCCCAGAACCACATGGCAGGTCACACCTGTCTGTAACTCCAGTTCTGGGGGATCTGGTACTCTCGCATAGACATATATACAGGCAAAACACCAGTGTACATAAAAATAAACAAATCTGGGGCTGAAGAGATGTCTCAGGGGTTAAGAGCACTGCCTGTTCTTCCTGAGGTCCTGAGTTCAATTCCTAGTAACAATACAGTGTCCCACATTCATCTGTAATGAGATCTGATGCCCTCTTCTGGCCTACTGTAACGGTATTTATTGATGGACCCAGGACCTCTGGTGAGGCCTGGTGGGGGAGGAACAGAGGATGAAGTAGGGCATGTTGAACACTGTACGATGGAACTGCTTCCAGACTAGGTGAGGGGAAAGTGAGGCCTCAGTCGGGTGGCCACGCCAGCTGCCCCCCAGACAGAAGTGGATGACAGGCAGGCACTGAGGCGGCACAGTCAAAGGGGCCCACACATTCGCTGTCTACATTCACACGGAGAGACAAAAGGCGGGTCCCCGCAACTCCAAACCAGTGCAATCGACTTAGTGCAGATGGAATTCAAAAGGGGGTGGGTAGGGAAACAGAGTCATGGATGCTTTGAGTCTCTCAAGCCAAAAGAAAAAAAAAAAAAAAGGAAAGAAATATAAGGTTACAGGAAAGTATGAAGAAGAAAAAGACAGAAGGGAGATGATGGTGATGGATCCATCCCGGGGTAGAGGCTTGGCTCTGGGATGATGTGGGTGGTGGTCTCCCAGGCGAGGCAGAGTTGATCTGACCAAATCTCAGGGATGGGTGGGTGCTGTGGGTCTGTTCTTTCAAGGTGTTGACGAGACTGTTCCTGAGACAGGTAGTGTAGTGTAGTGGTTCGGAGCACAACATATTCTTGATTCAGAACTAGACGGACTTAAAGACCTCAGATTCAAAGGCCCAGACATGAGCTGGGTAGCACCATTTCTTTCATCTTGAGGGTTCAAGGTAGAGGGAGGAGGATCCAGAGAGCAGCAGAGATGTGTTAGCTCTTTGGGGAAAGTAAAGAACAGATGGTTTCTGTGGCAGTGTCCCATGGTGCCAGCCCATGGTGTTCAGGAAGGCTGGATGACTGTCCTTCTGCCCTTTCTGTCATGTCATATCTTTCTATCAGAATTGACTACACCTGCCATCCTGGCCTTCAGTGGGTGGCAAACACATCCACCACTGATAAATAAATCTTTTTTTAAAATCTCTGAAAAAATAAATAAATAAGGTGGACCGACCAGAAAGTCAGTGGAACCCACAATTAAATCTGGAAAGACTTATAAAATAAAACTCAGGATCCAGCCAGGTGGTGGTGGTGCACACCTTTAATCCCAGTACCTGGGACCAGAGATCTCTGCTAGTTCAAGGCCAGCCTGGTCTACAGAAAGAGTGAGTTCCAGAACAAACTCCAAAGCTACAGAGAAACCTTGTCTCAAAAAACAAAACAAAAAACAAGCAAACAAACAAACAGCAACAACAAAAGGTCAGGATCCAAAGAAGCATTGCTGCCTTACACTCAGCAGTCAGTATTTCAGTCAGGAGCCACCGGGTGGTCAGCACTCAGAAGGAAAGAGCAAGGGGAGAGCCCATGGCTTGCTAGGGTATATCATGGGATGGAGAGACAAAAGGGAGGGAGGGAAAATAAATTATAACTATCTCAGAGTTATAAAAAATAATAATAACCCGATGACCAAAAGTTTGACAACTCAGTGATACAAGAGGAAGAGAAATCAGAAAAGTCCTGTGTCTGTTGAGGTTCAACTTAGAGTGAAAAGCCCTTGCACAAGGTTGGGGATGAGGCTCAGTGAGCAGAGTGCCTGCCTGGCATGCATAACACCCTAGGCTTGATGCCCAGCACCACATAAGACAAAACCGAACATCAGAGATCATGGTGAGACGGCTCAGGGGTTAAGGCACTTGCCATTTGCGTCTAACATGGTTGGAAGGACCCTGCTCCATCCCTGAGATCCACAGGATGGAAAGTGAGAACTGATTCCCAGAAGTCACTCTCTGATCTCCAGAGGAGCAGGAGGCAGAGGAGA
Source organism: Sigmodon hispidus (assembly GCA_004025045.1). NCBI lineage: Eukaryota > Metazoa > Chordata > Mammalia > Rodentia > Cricetidae > Sigmodon > Sigmodon hispidus. Next base: position 77,934 of record PVIH01005504.1, on the reverse strand, counting down.
CATGGAGAAACCTTGTCTCACAAAACAGAATAAATAAATAGAAATCACTACCACACAGAAATTCTTGTCTCAAATGTAGCCCCAGGTAGATGCCCTGAACATTTTGAGGCAGAAGAAATGTTGATACTATAGACTCTCAGAAAGTCAAAGGTCATAAGGACAGAAGGACCCTGAGATCAGACCCAGAGGTAAACCATCTATGTGTTGACTGTCCAGGAGGTCCATGCAATGTAGGCATGATTCCTGGAACTGCTGAGAAATAAAGCCTCGTGGGAGGTGATCCCTTTAGATTGTGGGGCCTTTCTTGGTCCTTGAATGCATGTCCACTTGGTTCACACTCTGATAAGCAGTGTAACCTTCCATAACAACAGCTCGGAGCAGGAAATCCTTGCAGCCAGCCCAGCGCTCAGCAGCACCCGGCACTCATCCGTTATGCAGACTCAGCAAGAGGGACTTGGTAAGTGGTGAGATCTGGGCAGGCCTAAGCCTAAGCTACATGAGGCAAAAACTAAACCCTCCCAGACTGACAAGTCAAGAAAGCCTGGGCCTCTGTTCAGACCAAGGCCTGGCTGACTCCTCTAGGTCAAAGTAGAATACAGACACATGGGTCAGAGGGAGGCATAACACAAAACTCCAAAACAGATAACTCTTTCCCTCCCTCCCTTCCCCCCCCCCACTCCCTTCCTTCTTTTCTTGGCAGAATCTCTCTATGTAGCCCCAGTTGACTTAGAACTTGCTGTGTAGATCAGTCTGGAACTGAAAGAAACCCCCAGGTGCTGGGACTATGGGCATGGCTCACCAGACCTGGGTTTTTTTAGTTTTGTAAAGACAGTCTGTGTTAGTTAGTTTTGGTCAATTTGACCAACAGCTGTGGTTGTCTGGGAAGAGGGAACCTTAGTTGAAAAAAAAAATGTCTCCATAAGATTGGCTTGTGGACAAGTCAGTGGGGGATTTTCTTGATTCATGATTGATGTGGCAGGATCTGGACACTGTGGAAGACCCTTGGTTGGGCACGTGGTCCTGGATTAATATTTTTTAAAAGCAGGCTGAGCAAGCTATGTGGACAGGTCAGGAAGCAGCATTCCTTCACAGACTCTGCGTAGTTCCTGCCACCAGGTTCCAGCTTTGGCTCCCTTTCATGATGGACTGTAACCTAGGAATTACAAACTAGAATAAATAAACTCCTCCCCAAATGGTTTTTGATCATGGTGTTTATCACAGCAATAGAAAGCAAAACAGGGGGCTGGAGAGATGGCTCAGAGGTTAAGAGCACTGACTGTTCTTCCAGAGGTCCTGAGTTCAATTCTCAGCAACCACATGGTGGCTCACAACCATCTATCATGAGATCTGGTGCCCTCTTCTGTATACTGTATACATAATAAATAAATCTTTAAAAAAAAAGAAAAAAGAAAGAAAAAGAAAAGAAAGCAAGCCAAAGCACTGTGGCTGTTTTAACGAGAACGGTTCCCACAGGCTCATGTGTTTGGATGCTTGGTCCCCAGTTGGTAGAACTGTTTGGGAAGGGTTAGGAGGCAGAGCCTTTGAATCAAGATGTAAATTCTCAGCTCTTCCTACCTCCCTGGCCCTGCTCTACCATCATGGACTCTGAAACTGTAAGCCCCAAATTAAATACTTTCTTTTATAAGTTGTCTTGGTCCTGGTGTCTATCACAGCAACAGAAAAATGAGACCCAGAGTCTCACTGTGTGGCTCGGTATATTCTAGAACTCAAGATTCTTCTGCCCTAGCTTTCTAGGAGAAAAGACCTATATCACTGTGCCTGACTGAAAATCTTTTTGAAATTACAAGTAGTTGCTAGAATGAAGTGACCTCTGCAAGGCTAAGAGCAAAGAGTCTGTTCAGAAAATTGAAATTTCTGTATTCCATCAATAAAGCATTGGAGGGAATGGCTTGGCAGACAAAGGAATCTGTTTTGCAGGTATGTTGAGAACCTGAGCTCAAACTCATGAAACCAACATGAAAAGTTGGCACAGCTTCAGATATCTACAGGCCCAGCACTGGGGACCTGCAACAGGTGGATCCAACAAACCTGCCCACAAGACAATTTAGCAGAAATGAGGAGTGTCTGGTTCAGTGACAGACTCCATCTCAAAACACCAATGAGAAAGACATTTGATGCCCAGCTCTGGCCTCTATGTGTGGCTTCATGGATACACACATCGGTTGTACCTTTGTCGAGGGACCCTCAAGGACCACCAGGGAGCTGGATTTGGTGTAAACACATGAGAGTCAGTTTATTCTTTTGGACAGGTTCAAATGAACCTGGGCCAAAACCCTTTGTTCTGAGCACAGAGAGGAATTTGGCCCTGAGCTCAGAAGTGAGAGGGTTTTTAAAGAAAAGCATGCATGTAAGCAGGGTGTTACACATCTTGGCATTTCAGGATTGGGTAAAGGGGTAAGCAAACTGGCTAAACCTGGAAAGTATTGGCTAAAACCAAGTTTTGAATCCACTGGCTGAAGTTTTGGGCAAACCCAAGTTTTGAATCTATTGGCTGTCAGGTGCATTTCTGAGATTTCTCCTAGATTCCTCTTGGAACTGGGCCCTGCCCTCAGGCACTAAATGGTCTTTCCCTGAGATCAAGTTTTGTAACCTAGAATCTATGCCTTCCCAATCTGCACACTAATGTGCATGCACCTCTACCACCATTATATACAAAAATAAATTCAAACAAAAAATGTTAATGAAGTATTTACAGTAATGGAAGGACTCCAGCAGGGCCGAGCATAGCAAACACAGGCTCCAGCATGGCAGAGATGCTGCTGAGAGATCTGACCTTTCACTCTTCCCCATTCCCTCGGCCTTGCTAAACGGTTAGATCACATTCCTAAAGTTAGCCACGTGGTCCATTCCCTTATTTGGCCATTTCCTCCTCCCGAGGCCGACTACCAAGGTCCAGCTATGGAAGTATTGAAGTTAGCAGTCTAAAGCACCCTTTGGCTACCCTAATTAACATGCTCAATCAGAATTCCCTTTTCCCTTTATAAACTGCCATTTGCTACGGGCCACAGCTCTTTCTTCTCTCCCAGAGGCAGTCCCTTGTCCCTTCTCCTTCTCTCTTGTCCTCTACCTCCTGTCTTTGCCCCTTATTCCCTGCCCTTCATCTTTCTGGGGCAAATAAATTGCCATTGTACTGAGAACTTGGTCTTGGGCCAACCCCAGTCCTTTCAGTAACATGAGCTAAAACCAGAAATGATTGGGTGCCTGTCAGCTGGCTGCACATGAGTATCTTGGGTGTCACTGCCAAAATTAGCTGCATAGTGAAGAAGACAGTGCTATATCTAATACAGTGGGTGATGGAGCACCCTGTTAGTATGCTTGCTCCCACGGGGGAGTGGATGATTCTGGACCCAGACTCAGGTGGGCAAGATGAGGGATGACTGTCAGATAGCAGGGTCCATGCTGCCCCCACTACCACAGAAGTTAGAGACCAGCCAGTGAGAGGGCCAGGGATCCCTGTGCTAATGCACTTGAGGCACAGTGTCAGACTCAGGTTTAGGTTCAGGCAGACGTCAATGGGAAACTTATACACTTAAACCTGTGGCACCGACACAGACCATCCTCACACCTTCACATGGAGGAGCACTTCCTTTCCTAGGAGTAGGATGGGGTGGTAGCTTACCACAGAGCAACCTAACACAGCCTCTGCTGGTGATCAAGGCTGAGAACAGCAGTGACATTCGGCACTGGCATGGAATGAGGGTGGCCTCTGCAGGCCAATGCTACATTCACAGCAGTTGTAGGCTAATCAAGGAGCCAAGGCATCTGCCCAGCTAGCCTCTGAGCTGTCAAGACTACCAAAGGACTGTGTCCGAGATGCTGTCATAGCCAAGAGGAGCTCAGGGAACATGAAGCATGATGTGTTCTGGGACAGAGACGGGGTATCAGGTAAAAACAGGTTACCTTGGGTAAGCACAGGCATGGAAGCAGTGTTTCTCAGGAACCATTCATTTTGTTTTCTGAGAAAGGGGTTGCCAATGCACATGAACTTAATGAACTTGGCCACACTGGCCAGTGAGCCCCAGGAATCCTCCTGTCTCTGCCTCTCTGGTATTGGAATTGCAAACACACATGTGTGGTTTTTGCGTATAGTACAAATCTGAGTCAGCACCTAACCAACAGAATCCCAGTGTGTTTTTTTTTTATATTAAACGATTTATGCAGATCATTTAAAAACTTCTCCAAGAAGCAAAGCAAAAGGTCATTCCTTGCTGCGTCTCAGGAAGTAAACAGTGAGCTGTGTTACTGGTCTTCTTGCGATCCCTTTGGTGAAGGGGAGTTTACAGCCAAGCTGCACCACATTCAGCAGAAGTGCCAGTTACAGAAGGATCAACATTTGCAAGTCCCTTTTTCTTGAGTATTGCTGTGTCAATTAGTGTTCCCTAACTCCTGTGTATCTGACACCTATCATTGTAGACTTGGTGGTGGGATATTTCAAGATGACACCAGAATGTCACAGAGTAAAGTCGATCAGCCACCCTGGTATCAGTGAGCCTGGCCTAGCCAGCTGAGGGCCAGAGAAAGCGCAGAGGAAACAGCTTGGAGATGTGGCTTAGTGCAAGAGTGTTTGCGTACTACGTAGTTGCAGCCTTAGTACTGGGAGTGAGGTGCACTGAATGCAGAGGGACCAGTTGTGCTGGTAACCACACAGCCGGAACACTACCTGCACTGATTATTGCCCCCAAACAGAACTTGGGGCGTGAAGCTGCTGGAAGGCAGAACAGAAGTGTGTGCAGGGAGAGGCAAGGAGAGATGTGAGCCTTAAGACCTCATTCTCAGGCTGGAGAGATGGCTCAGCAGTTAAGGGCACTGACTGCTCTTCCCAAGGACATGAGTTCGAGTCCCAGCATCCACATGGCAGCTAACAACTGTCTGTAATTCCAAGATCTGACACCCTTACACAGTTATACATGCAGGCAAAACACCAGTTCACATAAAATAAAAGTAAATGTTAAAAAAAAAAAAAAGAACCTTAGGGGTTAAAGGTGTGTGCCGCCACTGCCCAGCCTACAGCTGGAGGCATCTTCTCAATTGAGGCCCCCTCATCTCGGATGAGTCTAGCTTGTGTCAAATTGACGTAAAACTAGCCAGTGCACCTCCACTTTGCTGTGCCCGTTCATCCCCTCAAATGCTGGAATCCCCCAGCTCAGGTCAGCTGGTCCCATTGAGGAAGCAGGACCTTAGTAGAGATCACTTGTGGGCGGGGCCTGGCAGGTATCCAGGGAAAGGGTATCTCCAGGTTAGCTCCCTGGGGAGGTGCCCACTCTTCCATATAGAAGCTGTCACCCAATCGGGATGTTGTGATGTCATAACTGAGTCAGGCCTTCCATCTTTGCTTCTCGAAGGCCTTTTGGAGGAGCCATGCACAGCTGCTTCAAGCTGTCAGCTGACAGTGTGTTGACTGTACTTCCCACACTTGTCTGGAGTCCACCCAAGGGTTGGTGCCAGGAAGTTACTCCCCAGTCAGGATTTTAGCCTGAATGTGGAAACACTGCCATCCTGTGGTTAGTTGGTGAACTACATCAGGGGTCTGTCTATGTGCCTTTCCCGCTGAGGCCTGGGTCCTAGGAGGGTCCCCAGTGGTCATGAGACCAAGATTCTATTTGCCCAACTCCTTCCCTGGAGAGGCCAGGTATTGGTGACTTGGGGCAATGGTCCTCTGGGCAGGTTGGTTTAGGCTGTGTCTTGGGTGGGGCTCAAAGATATTTGGGGTCTGAACCTCAGTCCCCACAACCCTAGCAAAGGGATGAGACTCAAGTATCATGGAAGTCTGGAGCCTAGCTCCAGGGCTCCAGCAGTAGAGTGTAGTATTGGGGCTGGGCCACAGTAACCAGCAGTCAAAGTTCAGGCCTCTAAAATACAGCCCATGCTTCTTGGGGAACCCAGATTATGAAGTCAGCGGGAGAAGTTAGAGGCTGCTGGGACTTCCTCTGGTTCTTGGATTCATGAAGGCAGGGCCTTCACCAGGCAAAGCCAGGCCATTCAGATGTGTGGGCAGGCCTCTCCTTGGTCCACGTCCCACCCCTCCAGTCCACAGGCCACGTGCCATAGGGTAAGAGCAGCACCTGCCTGTCTGCTGGATAGGAAACTGAGGTACAATTGGTCCGACATGATAGACTTGGTCAGTAGTAGGCGGTAGTCTGGCCTCACACACACACACACCCCTCCCCACCACCCCCGCCTCGTGTTACAAGGGAAGTCAGAACTCCAACCTCCCGGGGATATAAATGAGTAAGCCTGCAGCCATGCCTGCTGCTAGAGTAAGCTGTAATCTCTGCACTTAGGAGGTAGAGGCAAAAGTACTGCAAATCCCAGGCCAGCCTTAGCTACCTATGAGACTGTATATTAAAAGAAATAGAAATGGTGAGATGCCTTAGCAGATAAAGGTCTTTGCCATCAAGCCTAAAGACCTGAATCCCATCCCCACAGTGGCAGGAAACAACTCCTGTAAAGGGTCTGCTGGTACATGCTTGTATTCATACACATGCACATGTGCAGACACACACAATAGACAAACCAGTCATTAATCAAAAGGAAAACTTGAAAAGGCATAGGCCTATGAAGAGATGACGTCATGGAGACTAGAGAATCGTAAACACCTCTAAGCTGGTTTAGTGCACTGAGTCCATCACCACTCCCTACCAGATAAGCTAGAGGAAGACAAAAGAGAGAGCTGTGATGTATGCCTGGGGTGGAAGAAAGGAACTCACGCTGCTGATCCCATCTTACACCCCCTCACTCCCCACCCCTCCCACCCCCAGAGAGACCGTCCCAGAAAAACCTGAGCAAACAACCCACTGGCTAGTTTCCTTAGATTTGTCCAGGGTTGGGTGGGGGTGGATATGCCATGCCTCCTTGCAGCAGCCTAGCCTGGGTAGTGCTACTCCACGTCCACTAGAGGGCAGTCGGGGGCTGGGCTCCCTGACATCACCTTCGAGTTGTACAAGGACTGGGCGCTTGTCAGTCAACAGCCCTCCTTTTTAGCCGCTTCAGCTACCCTGGGGACTGCAGAGCTTTGGCAGTAGGGGTAGGTGGGTGAGAGCAAACACGTGTGTTGAACTCTCTACCTCCAGTGGTCACAGCTTCCTGGGGCCTCAGTTTTCCCATCTGACAAATGTGGAGAGTGTTGGCTGGCACAGGTCAGCCCCAGGCAGAAATGATGTCCATGCATAGCTGGCATCTTTCCAGAGTGGCTGCCAATTGCTCTTCTCCTTTCCCTGCTGGGAGTAGGTGTTGGTCCCCTCACAAGCCTCCCCTTTCTCCTGCCCCTTGTAGCTCGGGGGTGGGGGGGGAACAGACAGGAAGGCGGGCAGTGTAGAGCAGTATTTCCTCTTGGGCCAGGGGGCGCGGGTGCAGGCCCTGATAAGACACACATGGCTCTCTGCACGTCCGCCTTTTGTCCCGGCCCCGCCAGCCTTTCCTGCTCATGCCTGCCAGGGTGGGAGGACTGTGGCCTGCCTGTGTTTCCCTCCCCTCTGCCTTGCTCAGCCCGTTTCTTTTGTCTCTAGGCTGCTAGCCCAGGAGTATTTGAGGCCCCAGGCACAGCAACTTCTGTGACCAACACATACCACAGGGACAGGGGCTTCAGGCCTGGGTGGGACAAGAGCAGTGTCCACACTGTAGGTGCTGCCCGGGCCCACGAAGAGCCTAACCCAGGACTCTGAGCCTTTCTCTTGCAGTGGGGTGAGGAGTGGGAGATGGGAACCCCCCCCCCATTCTTGCTTACTCTGGCAGCATTAGGAATCCTGGCACTCCTGCAGTCTGACCCCCTCCCAGGCTCCTTCAGTGGCTTTCTAGCCTGGTGACTCAGAGAGGCATGGGCCTGGAGAGCTAAGAGTCCCCCAGGCTGCTCTTTCTTTCTGTCTTCTGTGACACTCCACCTCAGCCCAGTGACAGACTGAGGGACAGGCATCCTTGCTCCACATCCATGGTCCACAGTGGCCACACAGTGCCCAGTGATGAAGCAGTGACATTCTAGAGACCACCCAGTGACACCAATGATTGCATTGTGATCATTTAGTTACTATCTGGCTATCATAGCGACCACCCAATGACAATCGACTTGCCAGTAATGACCACTCAGTGGATACTCTGAGGATGGAGTGACCTCAGAGTGGATGCACATGACCACGCTGACATGGTCACGCGCCATGTTGACTGGGCAATATTGTGGACATCCAGTGATACAGTGACCCCAGGAAACACAGAGCAAGCCCACAGTCTCCATGCAGTGACCAGTACCTACAGTGATAATGCATGCAATGAGTCACTGTGTCCAATGGGAGGTCACTAGGTGGCCATTACACGGTCATTGTAGTCATTGTGTGGCCACTGCATGGTCACTATGGCTGTTAGTGTCAACTACAGTCACTTGGCAACCATTGTGTTGTTGTGACACATTACTATAGTCATTGTGTGGTCATTCTGTGATCACTGTGATCATTGCATGATCATCACAAGGTGATGATCATTATCTAGTCACTGTGTGGTCACTGAGTGCTCACTGGATAGTCATTGTGTGGCTCCTATGTTCACTCTGTGGTTATTGTGGTCACTTGGTGGCCATTGTGTGGTCTCACCTAGTCTTTGGGTGGTAATGGAATCACCAATCTAGGTTACTACATGATCACTACCTGGTCCTTATGTGTTCACTGCATGCTCATTAGCTTATGTGGTCCCTCACTGAATGGTCATTATTGTTACTCTGTGACCATTGCATGGTCACCGTGGTGACAACATGGTCAGTGTGTGGTCACTATGGTCACTGAGTAGTCACTGCATGGACACTGAGATTATCATGTGCTCACTACACAGTCTTTGAGGTCACTGTGTTGTCACCGTATGGTCACAGCATGGTCATCATGTGACTACGTGACTGGTGGGTGGTTGCTGAGTGACGACTGTGGTATCTGTAGTCGCTGTGGGGGTTCTGTTTCCTTCAGGCTCTGTGTGAGCAGGGTCATGGAACTGCCTCCTCTGCCTGGCTCACTCTGGTCTGTGAATGACGAGATCTCTCTCTTCTGGGCGGTGCTCCAATGCAAGTGCGTGTCCTCACCATCCATCGTGGATGAACAGTTGGGCTGACAGCTGCCCTGGCTGCTGTCATTTTCTACAGTGCACACGGAAGGTGGATGTCCCTTCCAACACTGACCTCATGTTCTTTCCCACACCCTGTTAGGGGGCTGCTGACCCTCCAACGTTTCTGCTTTGATGTCCAAAGGCGCCCCACACTCCTTCCAGGCTGGGTTTTTGTTTTGCTTTGTTTCTTCCTCATCTTTCAGTAGAATAAATGCACTCACAATGTGGTCACCATACCCACTCATTCCAAAACCTTTTCTTGCCTCAAGATGAAACCTTCCTCATTAGCAGCCATCCTTCATGGCCAACCCCTGGGACTGCTGAGAAGAATGTTCTTCACCCAGACACATGGGGCCATCTAATGTGTGTCCTATACCACTGGCTTCCTCTCCTGGCCAATTCCTCCACACTAGATCACACTACCACTCTGTTCCTTTATGTTTGGTTTTTTTGAGACCAAGTCCTCACTGGCTGGCCCAGAACTAGCTATATAGACCAGGCGGGACTCAAACTCACAGAGATCTGCCTGCCTCTGCCTCCCAAATGCTGGAATTTAAGGTGTGTCCTGCTACATAGGGGTTGTTCCTTTATTTTTATTTACTTATGTTCTGGAGATGGAAGTCAGAGCCTGACACATGCTCTACAAGCCCTGCCCTGAGTCACCCAGTTGGAATAACATTATTTTGCTTTCATTGTGCCACATGCTAATTATCTAATTATCTTCTATCTGTGGGACCCCCTCCTCACTCTTGAAAAATGCAGATGTGGAAATCCACTTCCAGTCTCTTTAGAGGCTACCTGGGATCAGGGTTGCTGAGTCCTTTTAACTTCCTCATCCTCTGGCCCCCTCCCAGGTGCTGGAATTCCAGGTATGTTGCTCTGCAATACTGGAGAAAAAAGCCAGGGCTTTGCTCACCACGCCAGCAACCTGCCACCTGAGTCACATCCCTAGCCCCAAGGCTCTTTCTTTCTTTCTTTCTTTCTTTTTTAAAAAACAAAAAAAACAAAAAAACAAAAAAACTTTGTTTATTTATTTATTTATTTGCCTTGGTGTTTGCCTGGAACTGGAACTACAGACAGTTGTTAGCTGCCATGTGGGTGCTGGGAATCGAACCCGGGTCCTCTGGAAGAGCAGGCGGTGCTCTTAACCACTGAGCCATCTCTCCAGCCCCCGGCTCTTTCTTTTTATATGTTTTTGGAAAGAGGTGGCCCCTTGAACCACAGATTCTCATTCAGAAGTAAAAGGGAGCAAACTATGTGCACACTTGTGGCATGCACCATTGCAAAAGAGCCTTTGATAGACAGCTCTGGGACAAGAAGGTCCAAGAAGCAGTGGAGAGATTTCAGGAGTTTCCCAAGGATAGGTGGGGCATGAGAGTGCCTCTGTGGAACATTTTTCAGTCCATGGTGGTGGATTCCCCAAACTCAACTTTACAGTGCTGGAAACTGCTGCTTGTGCTCTTGAAGCAGGGAACCACTCTACCTAGTGCCCTGGAGTGGACAGGTATCATTAGACCTCTCCAAACCCCAAGACTGCTCAGCACCGAGTAGGTTCCCCACAGTGATGGCTGAGTTCCTGCTGGGAGGGGCAGATGCATTCTCTCCTTGGCTCAGTTCTGATGTGAACCTAAACAGACTAGGAGCTTAAGGCCTCTTTAAAAATCTCAAGTGAGGCTGATCCTGGACCCCTATCATACCCTGGAGACTGAGATTTTGGCCTGGGATGGAGTTTGCTGGCCTTTCAGCTCTCAGGTCCCCTGGCACCAAGGTGTGTGTGACTGGCACCACAGCCCCACAAATGCCAGATTTGGGGGCATTTTTTTTTTATGCTTGTGAATATTAATCCAACTGTGTCCTCTGAAGAGTCCAAACTACTTCACAGCCCAATCGACAAACAAAAATTAATTCTAATTTTCATTAAAAAGAACTACCACGGGTTTCCTCTCCTGGACGAGCTTTCTCCAGCTGGGCACAGGCTGGGCGCTTCTCCCAGAAGGAAGCAGCTGAGTCTCCCGCCACACCCTCCCCAGGAACAAGGCTTGTAAGGCCTTGCTGGCCTGGGACCTGGGCTCTGCATGGAGCTCTGTTGTCTGTGGCTTGTGAGGTTGGAGCAGCAGCCATTTTTCTTAAGATACAGTAGCATGAGTAGAGCTCTGGAGGTGAAGGCTTATTCCTCTTTTTAGATGTTGTTTCTTTAAAATTACCCCTGTTTCTATGGCTACAGGATGCCAGGATACAGTCAGGAGCCCAGTAGCCTGGTTCTGAATACTTTGCCCTCCCAGACCCCCGTCAGGTGGTTTTCACACATGGCCTGGACACACAGGAGGAAGGCCCTGTAAAGGCAGCTGGTAGACCAGGATAGCTCACTCTAGGCCAGGATAGCTCACTCAACCCTCTGATCACCAGTTTTTCCTTTCAGCTAATGAGTGCTTCAATCAACCTCCATCAGCCTCCACCACCCACCAGCCCCTATCATGCACCAACATACTCCCACTAGCCCCTGCCTACTCACCAATCCTAACTCACCAGCCTCTACCCACTTACCAAAATCTCTACCCTTCACCAGTCCCCCACTCACCAGCCCCCTACAACTCCTGGACCACAGGTGCCTGGCCCTGCAGCCTGAGCCAGAGGTTTCCGGCCATTGTCCAGAGCAGAGCTAGCTCAGGAAGCTGGGATCCTCAGAAAAGCGTGATAGTGGAGGAGGGGCTTGGGGACATCCTGGCTGAGTCCAGAAGGGGCCATTGTGGGATGGCATGGGGCTTGAGGGGAGGGGTCCTCCTTGAGCATAGTGATGCCAAAGGCTTAAGAGGGCTGGGCACTTCACTTCTGCCTGGCAAAGCCCAGAGCCATCCTCACTGGGCCACCCTCAGGGCATGGGAAGCAGGAAAGAGCAGGACATGAGAACTGGGGGAGCCCAGCGAAGAGCCCTGGTCTCAAGGCTTCTGGCACTTGAATCCTAGACTAGAGGGTAGGAGCTCAGAGCCGCCAGGGCACACGTGGCTCAGGAACGTGTGTTCTGATCTGGTTTTGTATTAACTGCTCTATGGCTGTAGACACAAAGCACTGGCCTTTTCCAGCCCTGGTTCCCTTCTGGCATAATGAGGTTGGGAGAACACCAACAACCATGTGCTATAAAGCCTGGGTGAGCGGGGCTTGGCTTTCTTTCCCTAAGACAAAGAAATACGGCTGGAGAAGGTGTTGTGACTGAGACTACACAGGGGTCCTCAGGGCTAGGGGAACACGGAGCACAGGCTGATTAGAGCTGGTGGTGTCCCCACACCTCTAGCCTTCCCATTTCAGATTAGGGGAACATGATCATCGGGGGCACAGGTGATCTGGAGTACTGAGGCAGAACAGCAAAAAATCCCTAAAGGCAAAAATTTGAGGAATTATCATGGGGGGTTGGGGATAGGTCCTAGCCAGGCCAGCTTACCCACAGCAGGGCTTCTGCTAGGATCTGTTCCCCTAGGATCTGCAGAAGGACATCACATGTATTTGGCTCTTGGGGTATGATGGAGGCTGGTTCTAGGGCCCAGCAGAACCCATGCCAGTTCCTAGTGCACTTAGCCGGGACCCTGGCCTTGGCTCCTGGGCCATTATGCTTACTTACCCAGCCCTGTTATCGCATCATGTCAGGGCTGTCACTCCCACCAGGACTTTGGGTGCTGAGATTTCTTGCTCCATTGGCTAACTCTCCTCTAGATGGACCTGATGCTAGAGCTCACAGTTGCTTCCCAGGTCTCTTTGCCTGCCCCAGAGTCTCTAGCCAGTTTCTCCTCTTTATGCCTCAGTGTCCCAGTTATAGCAAGGTGAGCGAGCTGACCCATGCTGTGTTATGGCTCGAGAGCATTACAGGAGTTATGGGGGGGGGGTATGATTGATATCTTTGCCTGGCCCAGAGGAGGCAGCAGCAGTAGCAGCTCCCACACATCACTCACTCTAACACTATACAGGCATCAGATGGAATGGTGCACTGTCCCGGTCAGTCACCTCATCCTCGGCAGCTCCTCCAGATCCGCTGGCCAGAGGCTGTGGATAGTGGATGGGGTAGTGCTGGAGAAAACAGCTGAGGACAGCCCTTCAAGAGAATCAGATACTGACTGGCCACTGGCCCTGGCCTCCCAGCTCAGAGGCACTGTCACAAAGGATTGTTGATGGTCTGAAAAACCACAGCAGCAGGTTCAAAACAGCTAAAAGAGGGTATGGTCCATAGGTAAATGGACACTCACTGTGTGCTCCAGCCATAAAATAGAACATGGTGGACACTCACATGTGCTCCAGCCATAAAATAGAACATGGTGGACACTCACATGTGCTCCAACCATAGAATGGAACATGGTGGACACTCACCGTGTGTTCCAGCCATAGAATGGAACATGGTTCAACCAGGACAAAGCTGTGATTCATGCTACAATTTAGAGGAAACGCAAAACTACAACAGGAAACAAAGCAGACACAATAAGTACTGTCCCAATGAGGCCAATACCTAGTGACATTAGAGGGTCACCTGGGGGCTGGGGATGACCGGGCAGGACAACTGGAGCTCTCTTGAGGTAGTGGCAGTGCTCTAGGATTGACTGTGATAATGGTCACAAGCTAAGAGTGTCCCTAGCACATTGAATCTTTCAGGTTAATAGGTGGACTATGTTTGTGACCATCCTCTTGATAAAGCTGTTATGCTACAAAGAGGAAATCATCTGCTGAGCCCCAGCCTGGCCTTTCATGGGCTCTCTTCCCGGGCTGGCCAGGGTTATAAACCAGTGTTACAAGGAGCCCAGGGTTCCCGGTTAGTGGTACCCACCCTCCACAGCCCTGCCGCACCATGGCAGCCGGAGTCAGCATCCTTGAGAAAGTGGGTTGGGAGGTGATACATGCTGCCTATAGCCACAAGTGACAAAACCAGGGCTGGGCTGGGAGCATCGTCTCCCAGGAAGGAGACCCTGTTAGATTTCTGTGGGCAAAGTGCTAGCGGGAGAGATGGAGTGAGATGAAGGGACCCCTGACCCCTCCCCCCACCGAGGACTGAGATCAGTCTCTGCACCTCTCATGGAACCTTTGAGCTTTTCCTCAGGAAAAGAACTCAAGCTAAATTTATTCCAGGGACCCCTCAGGCTCACAGAAGGAGAGGTCAGGCTTCCTGCAGCCCCAGGCCCTGACGTCGTTTCCCTTTCCTCTCACGGGTGCTTCCATTGTTCTTAGGGGCCCGATTCCCCATCACCCAACACACACACTTCCTGTTTCCTGCTCCAGAGGAAACAGAGATTTCTGGCGGGCCACAGATACCTTCCCCCCACTCCAGCTTTTAAAGGATATTAAAAGTAACAAGAGTAGACAGCTTGAAGCTGAACAGTGTAGCGCTTGAGGCAAGAGGAATTTTAGGGCTGCCACCCAGCCTTTGAATTTGGGACCACGGGTCTATACCATAGTAGTGGGGCTGAAGATCCCCATTCTCCCCAAAACTCCTGATACTCTCTACATACTCCTACCAGGCATATGGGGACTCCTCCATGGAAGCCTCACAAGATGGAAACAGATCCACCCCTTCCCAGAGATCTCTGTCTCCCCTGACCACTGTGGCCAACTAGCTGTCACCAGGGAGGGAGGTCTCCTCCCCTTTCCCCCCCACTCCATCCTGGCAGAGCCTGGGGAAGCTTCAGCCCTGGCAGTCTACACCCTATAGTGACAGGTTTTGTGACCCAGAACAGACATTCCCTTGGGGCTTTGGTGTGAGGTACTGAGATGGCTCCTCCCCTTCAGACATGGCCAGTAGCTCAGGGCCCGCCTGGCAGGCCTGATTGTTCCTCTAGCCTTTCTTTCCCCTTATTTCTCATGCCCACACTGGCTCTCTCTACCAGGGAGAGCAGAACAGGGCAGGTTGGCTCTAAATGGGGGCTGGGATGTGGACCCAACGTCCACTTCCATTGACGTGACCTAGGACCTGAGTTCTTGGGGACTTCCCTTCCCACCCTGGAGATAGAGTATTTTTCCCTGTTGTTAAGGACTGAGTTGCTCATCTACAAAGCTCAGCAAATTGGGGTAGGAGGAGCCTAGATCCCAGAAGAAGCTAATATACCCAGAGACATCCTCTGCCTCTTCACAGCCCAGTACATGACAACTTTCTCCTTCCTTGCTTCCCTTATGATGCTTCTGCCATGTGGGGTTGCAGAGTCTGGCCTGCTCCTCCTGAGTCCCAGCATTGAGTTAGGAGCCAGGGAATCTCCTTGGGAAAGGAATCTTTCTTTAGGGTAGAATTCTGTGGCTCATCCTCACACTGATAAAGCAATAACATGCACTGCCACTGTAGACTCCCCAGAACAGCTAAAATGACAACATAATAGGCTGTCTGCCTGCTGAGGGTGTGGAAGGGACCCAGCACTCCTAACAGTACAGAGACATCTGTCTTACAGTCATTGGCTTCCTGCCTTTTCTGGAATTGGTAACCCCTCAAAGACAACCTAGCTACAGAGAATGCACAGGTGGTGCTCAGGTCTGGGAGAAGCCTGGGCTGTGAAAGAGGCCCCATGGAGTGTAGCAGTGCATGTGGGTAAATGTTGGGCTATGTGCCCATGGGCTGCAGCATGACCTGAGGTGCCGAGATGCAGCAGGCCACAAGTGACCACAGCACCTGTGTGTCTCATGATAACCTTGGCCGTGGCAGTGGGGCTCTGTCTCCAGCCTTGGTCACTGGCAATAGAGCTGTTTATCTAAGCACCCTGCCCGAACTCACTGTATACCTTATCATGACAAATGGCCACCAGCCAGGTGGGCTGTTTACTCTTTCCGTACCTGGCCTGCCCTGCTTCTGCTCCCCCAAGGTTCCCTGTCCCTGTCCTGTTTCTTGGAGGGTAGGGAAGGGCCTGTGCAAGTATCCCAGGGGGCTTTGTCCTGAACGTGGAGAGAAATTTTAGGGGTAGACATGCTTTGACTTCACCTCTCTGAAGCTTTATAAGACATGAGCGTGGCGTGCAGGGAAGCTCCTGGGGCCCAGAAAGGCCTTGGTGGCTTGCAGACTGGGCTTAGTGGCAGGGGCGGGGGGAATGACAATTCTTGGTACATTTTAGAGACAAAGCTTATGGGGAAATACCGGAGGCTGAAGGAGGAGAAGCTGTAGACACCTGCCAGCCATGGGACACTTTGAGGGGGGCCATGGATGGCTCTCAGCCTCTGTCTACATGTTGAGCAGAGTGCATTACAAAGGTTACCTGGTGGTTTCCAGGAAGAAAGCTGTGAGGAGACAGGACCAAGCATCCCCCAGCAGCTTCCACTGCTTATGCTTGGGCTCTGTGTACAGGGCCTTCATTCCTGGTTCATTTCTCTGAGTTTCTGCAGCCTCAGCTGACTAGGGAAACTCTCAAGGATGTCTCCTGGGGAGCTGGATGCACCAATAATCCATGATGCTCAATGGAGGGATAGGCCAGCGGGGGAAGGAACTTGGAAATTCAGGCTGTGCACAGAACCCGCTTCTTTTTGTATAAGCCCCTTCTTCTCTCTGTTAAACAGAGTGGTGGGCTACCTGTTGGTTCATGCGGCACCTGCCCAGTCATGTCCTTTCCAGCCCTCAGTGAGGACTGGTTATTCAGCCAGGCGCATCCTTCGATGGGAAGTTGAGCCCAGGCTTGGCTGACAGAGCCATCCTGTCCCTAGGCCAGCCACCAAGCTGGGAGATAAACAGGAAGTCCCATCTCTCTACTGTACAGTGTACTAGTCTTTCCTTCCTGAGGTACAGCTGGCTCATACGCCTGTGCCTTGCTGCTCCTCAGCCTCGCACTGTCCAAGATGCCTAATCAGGCCTCTGCCGGGACCTAGGTTCTCCCTCTCCTGGGGCTGCAGAGGCCAGACGTTCAACGGTAAGGGGTCCAAGGAGAGTCCTGGGAGACCAGAGAGGCTCTGTCCCTGCACCCTACCTGGCCTGTGGGAAGGTAAGGTACTCATGTTCCTTCAACCATCAACCTCAGAGCATTGACAGGTAGGCTAGAGGGTAGTTGAGATACATGGGGAAACTGAGGCATGGTGTGAGGAGTCATTTTTTTCTGACCGCAGCAGATCCTGTCTTCAATGACACTTTAATCAGGGTGGGGCTCCTGGCCCAGATCTGGGCCATTCCTATCTGCTCTCCAGTCTGCAGGAGTTGTGAGAGATGGGGGTATGCAGGGTGCCCTAGTGACAATGGGCGATGGCAGAGCTGAGTAGGAGGTGCTGTGACTGTGAACAAGTTCCACCAGTAAGAAGTGGCCTGAGGCAGTGGGCACTTCAGGGGTGGGGAGGGGAGGCCCTGAACACCTCCCTAGACCACAGCTTCTTCTGCAGCTCTGGGGGCCTGTCAGCTAGCTCCTCCTCCTCCCCTGGTGGTCCCTCCTTCTGTCCCTGACATGCCCAGGGTCAAGGTGAGACTCCAGCCTGCCCGCCCTCTCTATCCATCCCTGGGGTTGAGGGATGTCTGTGAGTCATGTCCCGTGGTTGGATTCAGGACACAGTGTAGGGCAAAGCTGTCACGTTGAAGCTTTGAACCAAGGATCTCTTTTCTTGGGTACATCCTAGTCTTGGCCAGGTTGGCATAGGGGAAGGCAGAGCAGTCAGGAGAAATGCAGATGTGTGAGCCACAGATTAGCAAGACTACCCACACTGGGGTGCATCCTTCACAGGTCTCCATAGGCAGACTGCCCACACTGGGGTGCATCCTTCACAGGTCTCCATAGGCAGACTGCCCACACTGGCGTGCATCCTTCACAGGTCTCCATAGGCAGACTGCCCACACTGGAGTGCATCCTTCACAGGTCTCCATAGGCAGACTACCCACACTGGGGTGCATCCTTCACAGGTCTCCATAGGCAGACTGCCCACACTGGGGTGCATCCTTCACAGGTCTCCATAGGCAGACTGCCCACACTGGCGTGCATCCTTCACAGGTCTCCATAGGCAGACTACCCACACTGGAGTGCATCCTTCACAGGTCTCCATAGGCAGACTGCCCACACTGGGGTGCATCCTTCACAGGTCTCCATAGGCAGACTGCCCACACTGGCGTGCATCCTTCACAGGTCTCCATAGGCAGACTACCCACACTGCAGTGCATCCTTCACAGGTCTCCATAGGCAGACTACCCACACTGGGGTGCATCCTTCACAGGTCTCCATAGGCAGACTACCCACACTGCGGTGCATCCTTCACAGGTCTCCATAGGCAGACTACCCACACTGGTGTGCGGTCCTTCACTGATCTTCACAGACAGACCTGTGGGTATCTGGTTTGGAGACCTCCCCACACCCGTAAGTCTGGCAGTTTCCCTATGCACTGAACACCAGTGGGAAGGTGAATCACAGCTCTGCAATCCTCAGTCACTGAGGGCACAGCCAAGCTTGATGACTTTTCCCAGACTGACTTCCCTCATTGCCCCCTGAGGGAAGAAGAAAGCTGCTCCTGAGCTAACCTGGTTCAGCTGCTCCACCTCACTGCTCATCTGGCCAAAGCCCTTCCCGCTTGAGCCTCAGTTTCCCTTTCACTATAGCAAAGGACTTGAATCTAGCCAGTCCAGTGTTTGCTGATGCTTCTGTGAAGAGGGAAAGGCAGATGATGCATGGCTGGGACACAGAGGGGCAGGCCCAGGTGACATAAGACGGGGCTATCTCTAGGACCTGGCTCCCATGCTGGTGGGGATACTCTGGGCTCCTGGACAGTATGAGCCCAGACAGAGCAAGGCGATGGAGGGCTGAGGGTGTGGCCAATGTGTATGGCTGAAGGAGGAGGTGAGGATCTAGCCTTCACCTATCAAGCTACCTCTAGACTCTCAGGCCAACAGCATTTGAATGCCACGAGTCCCTTCAACCATTATGTCTGTTGATCAACACCTCTTCTGTCACCTTGGGACAAATGGGGAAACTGAGCTCTGGGAAAAGAAGTGTTCTATCCTAATTGGCTGGAGCCCCGTTCCCTGCCCATAGGCTGAGGCCTCCAGCAGTCTCCTCCCCTGGCTGTGTTAGAGGGAGGGTGCTGATTATGTGAAGCAAGCAACAGTAGGGTGGGGGTAGCACCTCCAACTCAGCACCCTACCAGGAAGCTCCCAGGCCTAAGTCGGGTGGGAGGGAAGGAGGGCCCAGACAGGAGATGCCCCAGGCTGAGCCAAGGCAGGGCTGGTACCATAAGGTCAGTGAGGGGTGGAAAAGTTTTGCTTTAGGTACCCTCATTTACTGAGGTCTGTGCGTGTTCTTGGTAGCTGTCCAGTTCTTGGCATCGAATCTCTCCCATCCATTTCCATAGACTGTCTGTTCCCTGTTGAGTGTCCCTCTGGGAACTGGGACCCTGGGAATTACGGAGCCCCCCTCCTGCTACTGAAAGCCCTCTCCCGTTCACAGCCCGCTGGGGCTAAGGGAGATGAGGAGAGGCTAAAAGCACCCTCTGCTCCTTCAGACCATGGTATAGCCATGTCAACTGAGCCTGGAGGTTTTCAGCTCCATCTGCCCACCTCTGGAGTCAGGGGGCTCACTGCCAACCTGGGTAGCTCTCCTGGGATCTAGGAGAGTCTGAGGTGAGTCTGAGCCAGCGTTTGCACTAGTCCTGGGCCTTGGGACCCACAGAACAAGCTATTCTCATACCATCTGTCCTGACTTGTTCACCCTGGTTCCCAATTGCACACCACAGTCCCTGGACACAGCTCCAGCAGTGCAGGCTTCCCCCAGGTACCTACACAGGGTCACACACATTTAGGGAAGATCCAAGCTCCTGTGTCTCAAAGAAACAGAAGATCCCTCTGTCACCCACATGGATGCAGTCTTGTGGTCCCACTACCTCCATGGAAATAGGAAAGACCTGATTAAACCTTTGCTTTCATATTGCCACCAGACAGGTTGTCCCTGAACACAGGTTGCTTCAGGGCTATACCGTGGAGTCCCAGGGGAACAACAACTCCTTCCTCCACAGTTTGGTTAGCCCCCTCCCTTAATGCCCCCCTGAGCCCCTTGGCCTCCTGTTTGTTCGCTGACGGATCCCTGTTATCAGCAGAGAACACACACAGGAAGTCCGGCGGGAAGGGCCCATCCCAATCCCGATTTACACGGGATGGAGCATAAAAAGCCACCCTTCCTCAGGAGCCTCTGTGCACCAGCAGGCTGTCGTGCAGGCCACGAGGAAGGCTGAAGCACACAGGACAAGCGGGCAGACCTGAAGAGGGGTCTTGGGCAGCAGAAGCTCCCTTGAAGGGCAGGGTCCATGACTGGCTCATGGAGGCAGCAGAGATGGCCATGGCCAGGCCTGGGCGGCATCAGGTATGCAGAATGGCCCTGCAGGGTAGGAAGTGGGTGGAGTGGTCCCCGAGTGCCCCAGGACCCAAATGAGATGGCTGAAGTACTCATCGGCTGTGGTTGGGTCTGCTCAACTGTGAGGTATGCTGAACTCACTGTTAGCCATTCCTTAGGGTCTCTGTTGGCCTAGCATTTGTTCTGGGTGGCTCAGCCAGGACTCCACACCTCACCCTTGGATGCCGCCCAGCAGCATGGAACCAACTCTTGAAAGGAGAAGCTAAGAGCAGCTTGGTACCCAGCCCATCTAGCTCCTCGCCCTCCTCCTTTTCTCTTTAGAGCATCCTCTGGCTAGGCATCAGATCTTAGCCCAGCAGGACCCTGTGGTCAAGACTTATGTCCTCTACTCTGCTGAGACAGGGCTGGGGTCTCCTAAGCGTGCCATTAGTAGTAATGAGCATCCTGGGAAATGGGGGTGCTGGCCAGGAAATCAGCCTCTGGAGTGGGAACCTTCAAGTTTGTTTGTACCCTGGATAAGCAATGCACAGCAAGGGCACAGAATATGGGCTAGGATGAGCCCATAGCTTCTGGGATTTAGGCTAAGGGACAGCTTCGGGAAGTGCAGTTGGAGTCACTTGAGTGATCTTGTCAGTCCATCTTGGCTTCTGGTGAAGTCTCTTGTGTTCCTTCTCCCTAATACCTGAACCCTGTTCTCAGGCCCCCAAATGGCAGTGGGTCCTCGTGGACATTCTCTCCAGTGGTATCTGTCTCTGGAAAGCGTACCTTGTTTAGATTAGAATGTGGTTAGGTCTCAGGCCACATGAAGGCAGAGAAGACCAGTAAAAGTTACCTAAGTTGCTTTGTGAGAGCAAAGGCTGTGCAGCATGTCTCCCCCTCAGAGGATCAGATACAGCTCTTTACTTCCGAGACTGAACGATAAAGGCCTTGCATGAGCTTAGAAGGGTCAGGGGACCTATGAGCCTCATTTACAACAATAGGTACAGACCCTTTGCCGGGAGGATTTCTAGTTTAGGGTGGTAGCCACTGACAGAGGAGAGGCCTTGTTCAGGAACCCCTCCCTTTGGCTCCTGTGTGCTAACCAAGGAGTCTTTCCTGTTTGTGTATAGGCTCTGCACACTGCACTGGGCTTCATGCAGTGGGGAAGGGGAGTACATCGGTTCTACTGAGCAGGGTTTCCATCTTTAGGGAGGTCAGAGATGGAGGCAGAGATCACATTTGACAGATGGTGGGGAGCTGGGCAGGTCAAGCCTATCCCTAACTAGGCTGTGCTGTGGTTTCTGTGGTCAGAGGCTGCTTCTGTAAGCAGATCTAGGCCAGATCAACCTAGGACATGAGAGGTAAACAGAGGGAGTCTTTAGGTCTAGAGCAGGTTGAAATATATAGCTATTTAGAAGCCTGGACCCCAAGCTTCTTCCCAGCCCCTGAACATGAGTCAGGAAGATCCCAACTTATAGTTCATCTCTGACCCACAGCTTCCAACAGCAGCAAGACGCTGGCTGGCTGTTCTGTGTGCTCATAAGAATATCTGCCACCGGTACCCAGGGGATGATTGGAGGCCGGATCACAGGTGAGTCCCCAGCAGTCAGGAGTCCTGCCTCACAGGGACCATGTGCAGGAATATGTGTTAACCAAGACATGGCTAGGGATGGAGAAATTGACAAGACTTGTGCACCTTAAAAGCTGCCACAATCACAGAAGCAAGAGCTGCAGAAGGAATTCAGAAATGGAGGCGGGAGAGAGGAAAGATGACCACCCCATAAGTCTGAGGGCGAGGGGTAGGGAGTGAGGAGGGGCATGTCAGTTTATAGGAGGAGCACTAGGGTGGCCCTAACACCAACCAAAGTGGCTAAGGGGAGTCAGGAGAGATACCTGGCAGGTCTCCCTATCATGGCTGCCAAGGAGGCTTGTGGTCACACCTAGTTCTCTTCTGGGCTCTGCTCAGTGATCTCTCTCTAATACCGGGCTGGGTGCATCATGATGCCCACTCTTTGCATGGCTGAAGGACCAATCTGATTTCACCTTTTGTCTGACATCTAGCTGCCTGGTCAGCTGTAGTCTTCTAATACCACCCAGGAGCAAGCATCAGTCAGGAGGCTCAAGAGACAGCCAAGTGCTTGTGAGAGCCATTCACAACCTCCTGACTCCTAGAGACTGTTTAGTCCTGTGTTCCCAGCAGCCACACCATCCAGCTGCAGTACTGGGGACAGTCAGGATGCTCAAAGGAGGCGCGAGCGGGTGCACTCAGAGGCTGGATCGCATCTAGACCACTAGGGTCTGCTTCACTCACTACAAAACTCTTTCGGAGTTTCCGCTGCGGAGACTCAGTTTCCCCATCTGCGAAATGGGGACAGACAGCGCGGGGAGCCTATGGGGAGGGGGTAGGGCTCGGTTCTGGCATCAGGTGGGGCGGGGCCGAGGGCGGGGCGGGGCGGGACTCGGGGGGGCCCCCATAGCGCTGCGGCTGTGGCGGCGCGTGCGCGCCCCGGACCGCGCGGTGAGTGCGGAGGGAGTCGAGTGCCGGGGTGCCGGGGGGGGGGGGGGGGGGGGGGGGGGGGGGGGGGGGGGGGGGGGGGGGGGGGGGGGGCGCAAGAGTATTGAGGCAGCGCGGGCTGGGTAGGGGTGACCGGGACTGCCGGGTGCCAAGTTCGGGGTTGGCCACCCAGGCGACGCCGAGCGATCGCAGGGACCCGAGAGGTGAGCGTGCGGTGGCTGCGGCTGGGCCGCGCAGGGACCCCACACCCCGGCCGGCGTCCTGAAGCTACTGGGGGGAAAAATGAGCCCAGCGGCCTAGAGGAATGGCGACCCCTGCTGGCTGCCAGGGCGCCTCTCCCCTTACCCATCCTGGCCATGCGACCTCCACCATGGTCGCAGCACCCCACAGCATAACTCAGCCGGATAGTCCTGGGAGGTTGTCATACTGCCCCTACCGCCATGGAGCCTGGAAAGGGGCAGGGGCCAGGCCGTGGAGAGGACGCCCCCACCGAGTCTGTCTGGTCCATACCAGTCCAGACACTTGTCCTGCAGCAAAAGGACCCAAGGCCCTCTCTGTACAGTGTCCGGGCTCCTACTATGCTACGCCAGTCTCCCCCATTGGAGGCTGTTGAGCGGTAGGTGGAGAGGGGCCTATGGTAAAACTTGAGGGTTCATGATTACTTGTCAACTTAAGACCACACCGCAGCCTGTGCCTGATGCATGGCAGGGGGCATCTAGTGGCCGAACACCAAAGGAAATGAGCAGCTGCCCCAGTGCTGTGCTGGCCTCTTCTGGCCTTGGGCGAAACATGACTTTTCAAAAATTGCTTCTCCTGTTTTAAAACAGTTCCCTTTCTAGATAGCTATCCCTAGGAAAGTGCTGTGGACTAAGATTTGTGGGGGGCAATGACATTGGGAAAGGAACCCTCCAGGCACACAGGGATTGTAAACTTCTAATACCCTCTTGCTGGGGCCGTATGCTGCTTTATATTTCTTTCTAGACATTATTCCTAAGGGCTACCTGATTTTTCTTGGCATGGTAATAATGCCTACTCACCAAGGGTACCCTGCCTTCAGGGTTAATTTTCCTGAGCCAGCTCAGATAGACTGCAGGACACACTCCTGCCTAGACATTTCCCTACGGTTTTGCTCCCACAGTAAGTCTCAATGACTCATCTTGAACTTCTCTGCCTTCCTTCAACGGATAAGGGGTACAGGAAGGAGGCCCCCTATCACTTTCCTGCCTATGACTGTGGTGCAGGACTGGGTGGCCTCTAAGTGGACCCTGAATAAAAGTCGGCAGAGGCTTGCTCTCCCCTTGAAGAGGGGCTGTTGGAGCAGCCAGAGCTCAAGAACCGTTTAATGCCGTCACTGTTCACTACTGATGGGGATGGGTGAGGGGCTCAGATATCCTAGTGGTGTCAGAAAACTGAGTCTCACAGAAAGGGATTACCTCAAGCAATCACCTTTTACACCTGGTTTCTGGCCCATTTATTTGGGGTAGAGGGTCTGTAGCACTGGAGGGGGGGAGCTGCCCCTTTAGGAAGCACCTTGAATGGAACCCTGCCGGCCTCCCACACTCTCCACTGTGCAGGACAATGGGACAGGACCCATCCCTTTTGCCCAGGTCTGACTCAGCCTCTTTGGCATTGCCACAGACCATTAAATCTGGGTTGGGGTTTTGCATTCCTCACCAGCCTTGCTTCCTCACACACAGCCAGCAGAAGGCTGGAGATGACCTCCAAAGACATGCTGGGGGGGGGGGGAGGTTCCATTATGCCCCGGGCGTGAGTACAATAAGGCCACTGCCCTGGCAGCTGGGACGTGTTTATATACGTATTCTAGTCCAAGAATGGTATCTCCTGCAAACTGTAGATCTCCCTTGCTGGTCAGAACATGTACACCTGCAGGTAGCAAACATCTGTACATTATGAAATCCATAGTGCCTTGGGGGCTTGCCACGCATTTGACAAAGAACCCAGAGTCCAAAAGGACCACATGGGATGGGAAGTCTCCCGTTATGTTGGCTTCAGTGTTCCATTTCAGATGGTGGGAGACACAGGAAAATCCTCAATCCAGCTTGGGGTGGGGGTTGAGGGAGGACTGGCTTAGTAGCCAGGCCCCATCCAAAACCTTGGCTGCCCTCTTGGTTTTGCCCCTGACCCTAACAGGATTCCCAGGAGTCCTGGTCAGCAGGTCTAGCTCTTTGTGTTTGGCGAGGGGCCAGCTTGGCTGACAGAGGTGGACCATAGGCAGGAGAGAGCTGGCATTGCCTTTGGATGCTATCCCTTGGGGTAGTGGTAGCCTCAGCACTCACGTGGAAACAGACTCTGCTGGAAGCCTAGGCTGGGGTTCTGTAGAGGATTGACAGGACCCAACCTTTCTTCGTAGGCCACCAAAAGAAGAAGGCTATCCCACTTAGAGACTCAGACCATGTGGGGCTCCCAAGAGCTGCTTGTTGCATGGTGTCTAGTGTTGGCAGCAGGTGGTACTGAGCATGTCTACAGGCCTAGGTGAGCAAAACTTGGGGCATGTCCCTTAACCCTGCCCAAGGTGGGCCCCAATACTTGGAGGTAATTCCTTGTGGGCTCCAGCTTAAGATCCTGTTCACAGCAACATAGGGAAACCCCCATTCCCCATATTTCCACATACCTGGGCTGGGAGAGTCCTGGTTTTGGAACCCCTGCTGACCCCATCCCCTACAGCCGCAGAGTGTGTGCTGTGCGAGTTTCTGGAGGCCCTGTCTCTGAGTCCTTTGTGCAGCGTGTATACCAGCCTTTCCTCACCACTTGTGATGGACACCGAGCCTGCAGTACATACCGGTGAGTGCCCACTGCCCATCCCTCCAGTGCCAAGCAGGAGCAATCCTTGGAGCCCAAGAGTCTGCCTCGCCCTTAGCTGGGGAGTTGAGGCCAAAGCCAAGGGGCATTCTTGACATCAAGGATCAAGGTTAGGGTTAGTGTTAGCTTTGGAGACTAGTACCCAAGGATGTTGTATAATCATGCCCAGCATTGTCCTCTGAGAGGATGTCACTTCAAACGGCATTCCCCATATGTATAGAGGCTTCACATCTGTACCCCTCTACTTAGAGAGTTTACTCCTTCCTTCCTAGCAGTACTAGCTTAGAAGTCCTTCCCCATAGGGACAATGCCCAGGTGGACCATCTGCTGTCCCATCAGGCTAACAGAACAGTCTGAGCAGCCCAGAACACAGCCAAAAGGGCAGGTCCTTGCTCTGATGTGGGGAGCTCAGTCTCCTCTGTCTAGAAACACCTGAGAAAAGCCTAGGTTATGAACTCATTCCCTGCTCAAGATGCCAGATTTTAGAGACTTCTTTTGAACCTCCAAGGTTATGGAAATGGAGTCAGAGAGCAGTTTTAGTACCAGGGGCCCATATCCCAGGGAAGGAAAGCCAGGCTCTAGCTAGCTCTGAGGTGGCCACTGCAGGAGGGGGGGAGTACCTTGGGTCTGTGTGTCTGTCAAAAGAAGTTTGGTAGATTAAGTGGTATACACAGGCTTGTGTGCTGACCCTGTCTGTGCTAAGCAAGCTGGGCTTGGGAAGGGAACTTCTGAGACCCTGGAGGTGATGCTGGTTAGGGCTCCACAAACAGATGAGGTGGGCAGGGTGCATCCTCCCTAAGGAAGGCCCCATGTTGGATCCCTCTGAACCACCCTTATTCACCACAGAACTATCTACCGGACTGCCTATCGCCGCAGCCCTGGGCCGACTCCCAGCAGGCCTCACTATGCCTGCTGCCCTGGTTGGAAGAGGACCAGCGGGCTCCCTGGGGCTTGTGGAGCAGGTGAGGGTAGTATGCACTGTGTGATGTGCTAGACCCCACTTCTAACTGGACAGCAGAGACCCTGCTACCTTCTCTCCCCCACACAGTACATCCTTGCTGCAGGCGACCCTTCCCTGGCTGCCACAGGGCTCTGGGGACCCTCCTGAGTTGGTGACACAGGCCTCTCCTACCCACAGCAATATGCCAGCCTCCATGTGGCAATGGAGGGAGCTGCATCCGCCCAGGCCACTGTCGATGCCCTGTGGGATGGCAGGGAGATACTTGCCAGATAGGTAAGCATAACTTTTCTTGGAGAAGACTTCTTGGTGCCTTTTATATCTTAAGGCTGAAGTGGGTTTTTAGTGATAGGCGGGTCTTACAGGGGTCTGTGATCAGGACCTGGCCTTCTGTAGACACTAGATTGACACCTTCATTCCCTACAGATGTGGATGAATGCAGTACTGGAGAGGCCAGCTGTCCCCAGCACTGTGTCAATACTGCGGGCAGTTACTGGTGTCAATGCTGGGAGGGACACAGTCCTTCTGCAGATGGGATGCACTGTCTGCCCAAGGAGGGACCCTCCCTGGTGGCCACAAGCTCTACAACAGGTAATCTTGCCTTTCCACTCTGCTGTGACTGACCTGGGTGGTTGTTGGGTGGTGAGCACTGTTCTGTGTTTGAGCTGAGCATAGAGGACACAGAGGGTAGCTAGCCCTGGCTGGAGGTCAGCACTATGCTGTGAGGGCTGAGCCCAGACATCCTGAGCTGGAGGGAGGTTCCTTGTCTGGGCAGAAGGGACCACTTTCCTCTGAAGAGGTTTCTGAAAGGTATTGTGGGGGGATAAGGCAT
The DNA here is from genome assembly GCA_004025045.1 of Sigmodon hispidus. NCBI lineage: Eukaryota > Metazoa > Chordata > Mammalia > Rodentia > Cricetidae > Sigmodon > Sigmodon hispidus. The sequence continues at coordinate 50,482 of PVIH01005504.1, read as the reverse complement.
AGCTGGAGCCTCATCTCAGCCAACTGAAAGAGCCCCTCTCTGGGTCTGGCAACCTGGAGACACCGTGTCTTTGCCGGTGACAGCACATTATTACTTTTGGTACGCGCTGTGACACTTCAAACTCGTACCGTGAGTAATAATGCGCTGTCAGCAGCCCAGCGCCAGGAGTGCATCGGACCTGGGTAAGGACCACTAGCAGCATGCAAGACCCAAGACCTCGGCACTGAGGGGTGCTCAGAGGCCGCTCTGAGTTGTGTACTTTGGTAGGGCCTGAGACTTACGGCACTTTCCAGAGGTTCTGCTCCCACAGCTGTGGCAGCAGACATAGGTTTTCCTGAGGCTAAGAGCTCCTTGCAGGGCAGGAAACTCCTCTGATTGGCACCTGGATCTGTCCCCAGGAGTGGACAGCATGGTGAGGGAAGAGGTACACAGACTGCAGGCCCGGGTTGATGTGCTGGAGCAGGTGAGACTTGGTTGGGAGTGGGTCTGGCTGGTGTCCACAGATCCCATAGTCTCTGGGGCCGTGACTCCAAACCATAGGATAGCTGGGGGTTTCATGAGGGAAGGGCTGTTAGGGATTCCCCAGGGTGGGAGGAACCAAAGTTCAGAGCCCACTTCATCTGTTATACAGCAACTCTTACAAATCTCATCAAGACACACGCCCTAGCCTGTCTCTGGGGTCCCAGGACCTTTTAGCTAGGTTGTGAGTATGTTATACACCTGTCTACTGGGCTTTGGGTTCTGTTTGCAAGCAGGGCGCCCAATGCTACAGCTCAGTCCTTCCTTACATCCCCATGGAATAGAGGTAAAGAGGGGTCACTTGGCTTTTTGCAACCTCCCTTACAAACAGAAACTGCAGTTGGTGTTGGCCCCGCTGCACAGCCTGGCCTCTCGGGCTACAGAGCATGGGCTGCAAGACCCTGGCAGCCTACTGGTCCACTCCTTCCAGCAGCTGGACCGCATCGATTCACTGAGTGAGCAGGTCTCCTTCTTGGAAGAGCAGCTGGGATCCTGTGAGTGCCACATCCCCCCACCCAGGGTGATCTGATGAAGCTGCCATTGGGGATGGGCAGCTTTGCAAGTCTGGACCCTCTTCCCTCTTCTGTTCTAGGCTCTTGCAAAAAAGATCTTCGATAGCATCTCACCACCCGAGCTGAACTGAGCTGCCACCCTTACCGTCCCTTCCAGCCAGAGTTCAGGTGCTATCTGCTGGTACCTGGGAACAGAAGGCCCCGCTTGTCTGTCCCTCTTTCTCAGGAGGTTCTGAGGATTTGGGCATGGGGAGTGGGGTCTTGTGACTCTCCCAATGGGGCTTTCCAGAAAAGGTACGAGAGCACCCTGCCCAGAGGTGAGGTTAATAAAGCTGGGACTTAAGCGGCTGTCAATGGATGAATTGGGAGGGGGTGCACTGTACTCCTCCTGCCCTCTGGGCTTCAAGTGAAGTGCCTGTCTATAGAAAGGAGCTGCAGCAGGCAGTGCTGAGGCCCGTTTCCCCTGATGACTTGCACAGCCAGAGGCTAAAACAGGCCTTCAGCCTATTCTCTCACGCTACCAGGCCCACAGTCTACACAGCCTTCAGTTCTGTGGACCCCATGCACTCACTGATCACCGCTCACCCTGGAAGGCAATTGAGGGTGGGGGAGCAGATAGCATACTGCAGCCACAGAGAGGGACATGTGGGTGGTCATATACCATCTTTATCACCCTGGGTCCCTGGATGAAGGTCTGGGGAGGGGCTTTTGCCCATCCTCTGAAAGAGACCCCCGGTCTCTAGGCACTTCTCAGAGTTCATTTATATATATATAAAAAGAACCAAGTACAGCAGTGATTTGTGACTGAACCGTCAGACAGAAGGGGTGGCAGGCTCTGCCCTCTGGTGCTGTGTGACTTGGATTTCCTTCAGACTGGGAGACCAGGTTCCTCCTCTTCCTGATGGCCTGATGCAGGCCATGGCCCGATTCCTGAATGTTGGTTCTGCACTGTGGGGTGGGCCTTGAGTGGCGTGTTGCCCACTCCTAGGTGCCTCGTGGTTTTATGGGTCAGCCCACCTGCTGGATTCTGGAGGCGCAGTGGGAAGTTACAACGGGGTCTTGGGTCTAAGGCCTGTCAGAAAGGGCTTCCTGTTTCCAGGCCCCAAAGAGAGCCAGGCCAGCAGGGGAGCAAGATAAGCCTGGAGCAGGATAAGGTGATGTTTGGTAGGTGGGAGGGTTTGGCCTTCTGTCCATCCTCCAGCCTCTGCTTCCCACTTGCCTTCCCCCAGCTCCCCTGCCCCTGTGGCCTGGGCTACTGGGCTGGCACAACCCCAGGCTCCTTAATGGCAGAGTTCTCCTGGGGCAGCTTGGAAATTTGCAGAAAGGTATTCCTCATGGACTGGTAGCAAGTGTCTACAAGCTTGGTGACATCAGCATCTGTAAGGCCACTGGTAGGGACAGCATCCAGCACTTGGACCCTGATTGTTCCTGGGGAAGAAACAGTAGATGTCAGGGGCTTAGAGGCCTCACTGGTACTGCCACCCACCTCTCCTCACCAAAGCCTGGCCGGCAGCCTCAACTCCTTATAATTGAGGCAACATGGAAACATGTGCCCAGTGAGCTTCAGCAATTCTACCCTCCCCTGTAGCCAGTGCCCATGATTCAGGACATCTCTGCCCCTGAAACTGCACTCAGTGATCCCTGAGCATCCCTTACCACACTTGATCCTTCAGTCCTCCATGGTGCTGGGCATTAGGGGCTCAGATGCTAGAGACAGCCTGGCTCATTCCACTGCCCTTAAACCTCTGACGCTGCTCTGACTCCCAAGGTAGGGTTACATAACCCACACAAGAAGCTAGTGACATAATGGAAGAGGCAGAGGCTGCACTGAGCTGCCCCACGTCGGGAGCCTCGACAGCTTGGAATTCCCACCCCTCACCAGCAGGGGTCTCTACAGGTCCCTATTTGTGTTGTGCAACCTGGACTAACTAACTGGTGATCTCAGGAACTCATCCATGTTTAGAATCTGCAGTTAGATTGCTGAAAGAGCAATGCAATGATGCAATGCTGAAATTCATTCATTCGTGCATTCATTCACTACTTAGATGCGAGAACTCCACTATTAGGGTCCCAGGACTCTGCTAAATCAGTCATCCTCTGCTACATAGGAACTTGCAGGCCAGCCTATGGTACATGATCCCCTGTCTACAATAAATAAAAGAGCATGACAGGCTTTCCAGTTCCTGTGCGGCTCTGAAGGGCTCACCTGAGGTGAAGAGTTTCTTCTTGACATTGTAGAAGGAAGAAAACGATGAGTATACCACAGGGATGATGGGTACCTGTGGATGGGGATACGTGCTGAGGGAAAACGCTACAGGGGAGCTGTGGCTACTGCTAGGTGTCCCTGTGGCTGACCCTTCCAACCAGGTGGCCTGGTGCTTCACAGACTCATCCTGTTCCCCACATCACCTCCTACGGGAAGCTGTCTGGATTAGTATTTATCATGTGTTGTACCCTCCCCCATGGGTCATCAAATACTCTAGCAGTGGGAGGGTGGGGCTCCATTTAGCACTGGGGGAGGCAGAGGATGCTGACCCTCCGCTCCCACCTCTCATTCCCAGGAGACTCGGGGAGGGGGCTGGAGCCTGTTGACATTCCTGGAAGGCCCCAGGGTCAACTCCAATGATGACAGGTGGCACTGGGGGTAATAATTAACCCTGGGCGCCAGAGCCTGGGCAGGAAGGTAGGTTCGCTGCACTCTGGGAGAGGGGGAAAAAACTATATCTGCATTCTTCTGCCCCCACTTCAGCCCCTAGTCTCTCTTTTTCCCAGGATCTCCTCAAGGCAAAGAGGGCTGGGACTTTAATTCTAGGCCCCAGCCCACCTGGGGTTTGGTCATAGACAGACCAGAGGTCACAGTGCAGCCTCCTGCTCCAGCCCAGTGCTCCCTGGAACTGATGGGAGCTTCAGGGAAAGGGTACATGCCCTCTTGTTTGGGTTTGGGCCAGGAGCCCAGGAGGCTGCCTGCCACAGGAGCAGATGGTGCTGAGGTTTGTCAGGCAGCAAACAGTAAAGCAGGATAAAAATCCCTTCCCCTGTCCCCCAGTGGTGGCTTCCCCACAGCAGGGACCCCCTGACCCATGGCAGACACTCAGGGACACTCCTGTTACACACTGCCTTCCCCCACCACAAGCTGAGGGGCAAGGGAAGTCCAAGGCCCAGGACAGCTCACTTGTGCTGCTCAGGTTTACCACTAGCCTGTGCCTGCTCCTCAGCCTCGCCATGATCAAGCCAGGGCCTGAGGCATCGGGGGAATTTCTAGGTCCCGTCTGTCTTATTATGCTGAGCAAACTTATTATGCCTACTTGCTGCCCCACCCCCCCATTCCTCATAAAGCCCCAAATGGAGGAGACCGCCCAGCTGGCCCAGGGTGTGGGAAGACTGGTGTCCAAGCTCTCAATGCTGTCGGTGGCCACCAGCCTGCTTGGGTGCTTTCAACAGGGTGGAGGAGGTCCCCGAAGATCAGCAGTCCCCAGTCTGGCTAGGATATAATCTTCAATCTTGAACCACCCTGCCCCATGTCCCAGCCCCCTACCCCAGGAGGGCACAGCTTGGCCTACCTGGGCCTGGATGGCCAAGTAGAAGGCACCTTTTTTAAAGGGCAACAGGTCTCCATTGTCGTTCCGTGTACCCTCTGGGTAGATCCACACTTTGAGCTGCCAGTAGAAAGGAGAAAACTTCTTAGGCTGACCTCACCGTGCTTAGCCACCCCAGAGAGCTGTACTGCCCTTCCATGAAGCCCACTTTGCTGTGGTGTGTCTATACTCACATTGTCCCTGACCATGAGGTCACCCAGGTCAGCCATCAGGCTCATGGCCGTTCTGGCACGCTGGCGGTTGATGAAGTAGACACCCCCGAGGTACATAATGAGGCCCACAGGCCCTGTGAACAGCAGCTCACGCTTGGCGATCTGTACACAGCGCTTAGGGAGTATCTCCATGAGGCCTATATGGACGGGAGAGAGGGGCAAAAGAGGGAGAGAGAAACAGTGAAAGACAGAGACAGAAGACGGACAGAGATGGCAACAGAGATGTATAAACAGTGGGAGAGGACCAGAAACAGGAGAGATAGAAAAACATGACAGTCAGAAGCAGGCAGGGGAACAGGAAGCAGAGATGAACGATAAAAGGACCCAGGGATGGATACAGAGAGAGGAGAGAAAAGAAGCCAGCGGTGGAGAGGCAGAGATGAAGAGGAACAGGGAAGTGAGACAGGAGAGACACAGGGGAGACACAGACAAAGGGGGCGGGGCAGGGGAGGGGAGAGAGCATCTTCAGAGCCCAGCTTGGCACTCCTCAGGAAAGAGGCTGGTGGCCCACCTGTCAAGGCCCTGCCTCTGATGCAGTCCTGTGTCTCATGTCTGGCACAGCCTGCTGCTTTTATTGCCCAGCTTGAGAGAAGTCTGTGGCTAGAGACACACAGAGGTCTTGTCCTGCACCAGCCCCAGCTAGAGGTCCCAGCCCACCCAGGGCCTAGGATGAAAAAGGCCACCATCTCTGTGGCCATGCCTTAGTGGCAGCCTACCCATCATGTCCAGGATACTCTGGTGATTAGAAATGATGACACAGGGACCATCCATCTCCAGTTTCTTCTGGCCTCTGACCTCAAAGCGAAGGCCATACACGTACTTGAAGGACCGCACAAACCAGCTGATGATGCTACGGGCAGAGATACCAGTAACCAAAATGAGCTCATTAGCCAAGGGAGGGTTCATGAGGGGCAAGTCGGGGAGAGAGGGTATAGAAAGCAGCACAGGACAGAAGAATTGGGCAGACAGAGACCTGGGGGCCACTAGCCCTGCTACCTACCCCTAAGGGTACCAACACTTCATTCAAGAATTGTCACAGACACCAACTACAGAATGGCTTATCTCCTGCTTTGCCTACTGGAACAGAACACTTGCGTGTGACAGAGAAAAGTGGAGGTGCCACCATACAGACCCCAACACACTCCATTCTACATGCACGTTAGTATATACCATCCCTGGGTCTCCTGCAGTCCTGAGGAAGGAGGCCGTACGGTCAGTCTGCTGAGTGCCTGCAGGGTCCCCAACAGTCTTGAGGGAAGGGGTCCCTCACAGGTTATAGAGCTAGATCTCTAGACAGTGCAGCAGATTCAATGCTGGTTCTTCATTCATACTTTTTTTTTTTAAAGATTTATTTATTTTGTAGACAGTATACAGAAGAGGGTACCAGATGTCATCACAGATGGCCGTGAACCACCATGTGGTTACTGGGAATTGAACTCAGGTCCTCTGAAAGAGCAGTCAGTGCTCTTAACCTCTGAGCCATCTCTCCAGCCCCATTGTTACTTTTTTTTTTAAGTATGGTAAAATACACGCCACAAAAATTTCCATTTTAATCAACTTTATGCAAACAGTATGTAAAGGACATCATTGTGAGGCTTCTACTGCCATTGTATGTCCACAGAACTCTCTCTTTCCAAACTAATACAATGTCCCCATGACCCCGTACCTCCTCCCACTGCTTCTGACTCTGCCGACCTCATACAAGCCTCCTGCAAGGCTTGTCCTCATCAGGAACCCAGCAGTGGAAAATGTTTCTGATGGGGAAACTGCATCTTGGGGAGGCAAAATGCTAATCCATTCAATGACACCAGCCATTGCTCCCCTGGGCCTAGAAACCTGGAAGCCCTCCTCAGCTCCGCCAGATGCAGGCAGCTCAGGCCCTCTTGTCTCCAGGCCAGACTTCCCCGTCTACTGCGGGGGCAGGTAGGCTGGTTCCAGATCCTCAGGAGAGAATGGTCGGTATTGAGCCCTCAGCCCTGCTTCCTCATCTCTAAGTCACAGCTGCTGCCATCCTGGGAGGCTCCAAAGGGACAGGGAAGATGGCTAAGAGAAGAAAATGTGTCGACACAGTAGGAGAACTGTCCAGTCTCACCAGCCATCCAAGGTACAGACAGAAGCAGGAATGATCCTGGCCCTTTACTTAGACGAACACCAGGAGGGCTAACAGGGCTGGAACACAGGCAGCCTCTGTGGGCTGCTCTCTCTGGGCTATATAGCCAGATGTATCGGGAGGGCAGGTTGGTGGCTGATCAGGTTTCCAGGAATTCTCCGTAAGGTAATGCCAAAGAGGTGCGGAGATAAGATTTGAATCAGGGAATGTGGGGAAGCAGGCACCAAGAGGCAGAGGTGTGAATGCTGGGGGTGGAACCCAAAGCCTCTGGCAACCACACCCCAAACTCAAGATGAAAGCTGAGCATCCCTAAACATCTGAAATGCTCCAAACTTTCTAGATAGGATATCAGTCCCACATCTGCACTGTATGAGGGACCACACTCAAGGGCAGGAACACTACAGATGTTCTAGGAAAGTTACCTCTGGGTACACAGTACATTTCACACACACACACACACACACACACACACACACACTGTTCAAGTCCAAGATACCTCATTAGAAATGTATAAATCCTTCCAAACCTCAAATTATCCAAAATCTAAACAACTTTATTTCCAAGCTTTCTTTTACCCTTTTAACAAAAAAATAAATTTTTTTTGGAGATAGGGCTTCACATAGCCTAGGTTTACTAAGTAGCCAAGAATGGCCTTGAACTCACGTCCCTCTTTCCTTTACAGCTCTAATACTGGGTTCACAGGAATGTAGACCACACCTGGCTTTATGCACTGTGGCTTCCTGTACACTAGGCAAATGCTCTACCAGCTGAATTATCTTCCCTGCGGGAGAGTATCTTAGATAAGGAATGGCCAGCCCACCTGTAGTTGTCACTACAAACTCACAGTCCCCTGTGTTGCAGGAAAGGAAAGAGTCATATCCAGACTGCACTCTGGTAGTGGCATGCACATGTGTCTTCTTTCTATCTCTCTCTCCAGTACTCGATGGTGGGGCAGGGCTTCATGAAATACCTAAGTAAGCATTCTACCACTGAGTTACACCCCTCAATACCTCTCCCCATTTTTGGTGACAAAACAGATATAACATTTATCATTATAGGCTGGGAGCATAGTACAGTGATTGATTTAAAAAAAAAAAAAGAGCTTGTTCAAACTGTATAAGGCCCTGGGTTCTATCTATCTATCAACTAATCAATAAACGGGTTTCTCTTCATTCTAACAAGGGAAGAGACACCATCAGGTACCATGCCCATCACCCAGCTCTGCTCAGACACAGAAGCTATTGGGTAGGCCCTAACACCCACTCTACAAAGGCTATACAAACTCTGGTCAGCGAGGTTAGTGACCTGTCCCCAGGAATGAGCGAGCCATGTGGACCTAAGTCCACATCCTAACACTGCTTCCAGCAAGGTGAGGTGTATGGTCAGAGGGCACCCTGGGGCAGGGCCATGTCTCCCCATACTGCCAACTGGATTTGTTGGGTTCCAGCAGTCCTCAGAAGGCTCCTTCTGTCCTGTCTGCCTGTTTTGTTGGCTTGGTAGCTTGGCCCCACCCAGCCACAAAGTGGCTCCCTGAAGGACTGTGTCATATCCAGTAAGACAACCTGAGCTGCCAACCCAGACAAGTCCAGAACCACCCTAATCCTTTCCCTTCAAGGAGTTACAGTCCTCAAGCCCTGAACCTAGGATGAGATACCATGTCCTTCAGCCACCACTCTATGTTGGGCCCTGCTGCCTCCCAGCCATTGGAAGACCAAGTGCCTGGGGACAGAGTGCCCAGCCTGGTTTTGTGGAAGCATGGCAGCCGGCTGTTGGGCACTGCTCCCTTGGATGACTGCTGAGCTCCTCCTCTGGACCAGACAGTCTGTAATTCAGAGCCTGGCTCACTGCATTCCATCTGAGACTTGACCTCCCTGAGCTCACGTTACCACCTGTGCAAGGGGAAGGACGCAAGAAGCCACCTTCCATGGGGCTGATGCAGTTACTCCATACCGTGGACCTTTATCAACAGTGGCCTGGTGATTGGGACACAGGCAAAATAGAACAAGAGTAACTCCAAGACAGAAGCCCTCAGACCTGCTTGGGCCCCTCCCACACTTGCCCCAGGAAGCTGGGGAGCAGTTCAAGGTTAGAGCCTATATCAGAGGCCTGGCTGTTCGCGTGGAATGCCACTGGCTGACCCTTGCCCTCATTTCTGGTCTTGAATATGATGGGTGGAGACTTGCTAGATAGTGAGATGGGCCAGCCAGGGCTGTGTTGCTGGGAAAGGGCATGTAGGGAACCATTGATGGGTCTGGCTTGGGAGATGGGAGATCCTAATAAGGATATGGCAGAGCAGTGTTCTGATAAGTGTCACAGGAATGAAGCACAAGATAGGGGCAGGAGCTTGAGGCTAGGATAGGACTTCTAGCCTGGGCTACAAGAGAATGAAGACAGTAGGTTCTAGGGATCAAGAGGAGAAAGCACAGAGGAATTAGGAAGAGACTGAGTCATTATCCAAAGGAAGCTGGACCTGGGCTTCACTGTCCTCAAAATGTCAAGATGCCACCATTGCATCAAGGGAGGAGGGGGCCCTTCCTGTTGGTGATGCTCTGTAGAATCCTATGCTTTTGCTTACCATTAAATGGCCAGGATTTGCCGAGATGAATCTGGCTCTTATAGTCTATGCTGAAGCTAGGCGGTTGGGTTGCGAAGGGGCCAACCTTGCAGTAACCACTAGGGACTCAGTGAGGGCTCAAAGCTAAGAGTTCAGCCTAAAAACCAAGACCAGTTTCTGCAGGTCCTAGGTATCACTGTCTCCCATCCCCAACCTCACTCCAAATAGGACACAATGCAGTAACGGGCGGCATCACTACAGCTCTGGCTGGCCATGCAGGGCATGTGTGTGTGTGTGATGTGTGTGTGTGTGGTGTGTGCGTGTGTGTTAATTGTTCTTGTTAAGGTGACCTAACTGCAGCCGAGCAAAATTCTATACAGCCTCTCAGGGCTTTCCTAGCCCCTCATCAAATGGTATGATCAAGGCCACTGCCTGTCACCCCACACTGGTTTACACACACTAGTCAGCCATGGCGCCTGTGTTCTTAATACTGTCCCTTAATACTGTCCCAAATGACAAATGCCTCCTCTAAAAGCCAGGTATAGAGTGGGGCTGCCCCTCCAGGAACTCAGGATCTTACAGCCCTATAATGCCTTCAGACTGTGGCCATAGCCCTTAATGAAGTAGTTCTCAACCTGTGCGTTATGATCCCTTGTTTGGAGGGTCAACAACCCTTTCGAAGGGGTCGGATATATCAGATATCCTGCATAGCAGATCATAACAGTAGCAAAATTACAATTAGGAAGTAGCAACAAAGTAACTTTATGCTTAGGAGTCACCACAGCATGAGGAGCTATATTAAAGGGTGGCAGCATTAGGAAGGTTGAGAATCACTGTCCTACGGTGACTGTGTGCAGCCACGGGCAGCAGCATCCCAGCTGGGCTGGTACCAAGGGAACAGAACAGAATGTATTATAGAACTGCTTTCTGAGGTTCCATCCCCGGTGCTCCTGCGCTGGCTGGGGAGGAGCTCAGGCTCTCACTTCCTTTTCTCCCAACTTGCTTTTCCTCCAGTCTCACCTGTTGCCCAGGCAGAGTAGCATCAGCACCCCAAACTTGGCTGGCCCAGGCCAGGGAGGCCTGAGATACGGATGGGTCCATCTATCTACTAGACACCCACTTCCTTTTTCTGGCACTCACCCCTCTCTGTGGTCACACCTGGAGGATGCCATGCTCACAGGGCTCCAAGGAGTCTGCTGTTTCTACCTCAACTCATTGCCATTATGAGGGTTTAAGACAGGGACCCGAAGACAGGGTAGGGAGATGGGGAGCAGGCCACTCACCCTGTCCCCACCCCTTCCCTTCCTGCCAGCAGGGCCAGAACCCAGACAGTGTCCCAGGGCCACAGAGTACCAACTGGGAGAGGATGCTGGAAGGCCCACAGGGCCCTAGAGGAACCTGGCAGACGGCTAGGGGCTGGGGTGGCATAAGAAGCTCCAATGCTGGTTTCACCACCTCAGAAAGGTTGCCTGGATTTGGCTCCCGAGCAACGGTGATAGACCACCAGGGCAGGCCAAACAACAGCACCAGGAGGGACCAACTGCAGATCTCTCAAGTCAGGGATCAGCCTCATAGCTACATACTGATGTTACCGGCCCAGCACATGCTGGCCTTCAGACCAGACAGACATGGCTTTCTCTGGTTTGGTTCAGAAAGAGCAGTACCTCCTCCAAGATAAACACATGCCTGGTACTCCACAAACCCACCAGACTCAAGTGCCCTGGGGAGACCCTCTGCCCACTGACAGTCCCCCCTCCCTGGCTTTAATCTTGGGCCAAGCTACAGGAAATATGCACAGCTAGGGAACCTCTGCCTCCACACACAGGGTCTTCCTGCCTACTCCTGGAGTCTGCTTCCAGGGACACTGGATAGAGGTGATGGATCACTACAAGCCCCTGAAAAAAAATGAGGACTGGAACCCACAAAATATGGCTGCTCAGGACAGCATCCAAACCACAAAGACTAGCAAGGGCAGGTACAACACAGAGTCAGAAAACAGTCTCTATAACCACCGCAGGGGAGGTGGGGCATCAGGGGCCACAAGGTCCTCTGTAACACCAGCCAAGGCCAAGGCCAGGACATTGCAAAACCCACCAGCTCAATAGTCCAAACGGGGCAGAGAGAAATGTAGCAACAGTCTCCTGAGAGTGTGGACAGGGAGAAAGGACAGCAGACTTTTCCTCTCGGGCAGCTCCTACCGGCAGGTTAATTCAGCTCGACTCCCTTAATTTGTACCCTCTGCTTATCCACTAAGCTAGCTACCCTGCTCTGGGAGAGAGAGGTGGAGGATTTTGGCAACAGCCTCCTTCTTTGCTAGCAAGCCTAGCCCGAAGGCAGCTTACTCCCCCCACCCCCCAAGTCAGGACAAGGGGAACCTGTGGCTGCGCCTGGGCACAGGTATCTTCTCACCTGCGGAAAGATGGGAGCGTGGACCGGAAGCCCGGGCCAGGGCTGGCTTTCCCTGCCGGTGAAGCGGGACTGGGCCTGGCCCACCCTCGCCCGGCCCCCTCCCTCTCCCAAAGCTAGCGGCGCGGGCCAACGCTGAGCGCAGGGGGCGCAGGAAGGCTGAACCCCACTGCAGTGCCAGGCATCGGAGGGGGCATTGTGACGCGCGCTCCTGGGGACCCGGGACGGGAAGCCGCGGCGTCGGGAGCCTGGGGTTCGTGAGCACGGCGGGGCGGGCGGGGCAGGCGGGGCAGGAAGGAAAGAACGCGACGAGCGCAGAAGTTAGGAAAGCGGAAGCGCGCACCCATCCCGGCGGCCGGCCCCCTTGCCTCATGTTATCCACGGTGCGGCCCCCGTGGCGCAGCAGGCAGACGATCGAGGCGACGGCGGAGAAGGACAGGCAGAGCACGCAGTAGAGGCTGATCTTGGCGTAGAACCTGGCGGTGCGGCTCAGCTGCACAAGCAGCAGCAGCAGCAGCAGCGCCGCCGTCAGCCATGGCCACAACTCCATGGCGGCCGCACCCCAGCCCCGACGGCGCCGCCGCCCGCCGCCCGCTAGCCTCCCGTGCCCCTTTTGAGGAGCTCAGAGGGTAGAGGGCGGGCCGGGCTCGCAGCCCGGAGCTAGGTGCGGCCGCCCCGCCCTATCCCTGCCCCGCCCCTCCAGGCCTGGCCCCGCCGAGGGGCACCGCACCCCCGCTCCGCCCCGCCGCGTCCCAGGCGCGGATCCCGCCTCCTGCTGCCCTCCGGGTGTCGCCCTCTCCGGCCCGCCCCGTCACCCTGCCACCCTGCGCCTTGCGGCAGGTCACCGAGGTTCCCTCACTCGTCCGGCAGCTCCCATCTCTGAGCAGCCGGATGGCCTGGGCTCAGGCGCTGCCTCCCACGCCCCTGCACCGCAGCCCACGGCCACAAGTCCCCAGGCCAGTACCGCAGCTCCCCTAGGGCGTGCAGCCGGCTCTAAGACGTGCCCATTATGCCAATCTTGTCACCACACAAAGGACCATTGAACGGCTACTAAGTGACCAGTGGTGACCGGGCTAGGCCACCTGGCTGGCGGCCTTAGCTCTTTAGGTCGCCTTGAGCTGGGAAGCTGAAGTCCTACCCCATGGTGCAACAAGCTGGGAGAGGCAGACGGATTAATGAGAGTTTTGAAGCGGCAGTGGGGGTGTTCCTGGGGCAGTGTGTCACTGGGGACCTTCTGGTGTCCCGCCAGCAGTATCAGGCGATTGTGTTCCTATGCGCTCAGCTCAGCTCAGCTTAGCCGAATCAGTAGCCTAGCAGGGCCTCCTGTGGTTGGTACTCACTGGGACACTAGTTCACTCTCCTCTCTATCCTCATAGTAAGAGGAAATCTGTCTTGAGGTTGCAGACCAGGCATATTCATCCTTCCTGATCATTCTCAGAGCAGATGACAATGACAAAATGCATCTAGCTTCTTTCCTGGAGAGGTCAACCTGCACCCGGGAGTGGGCCTCAGTGATGGCTGCAGACTGTGATGTGCTCGCAGGGTTCCCCTGTGCCCAGGCATTCTGAGAGCATCAGGGACTCCTGGTTTCTCGGATACCGAGATGATAGTTGTAACATCTACCCCCGGAACTGTGCTGAGCTTTCAAAGCCGAGCCTAAAGTTGAGCAGCTTCAAGGGTGGATAAGGAAACACCCTGAGGGGCTGGAGAGATGGCTCAGCGGTTAAGAGCACTGACTGCTCTCCCAGAGGACCTGAGTTCGATTCCCAGCATCCACATGGCAGCTAACAACTGTCTGTAATTCCAAGATCTAACACCCTTACACAGTTATACATGCAGGCAAAACACCAATTCACATAAAATAAAAATAAAATATAAAAAAGGAAACACCCTGTAAGTGGCCCACTAGTGGTGTTCTCCATTTTCAAAAGAGATTAGCATAGTGCCCTCCCTCTTCACACCTGTGGACATTTTGTGGCTAAATCTATCAAAGCGATCTCTCCTTGTTGTGTTCCAGCCCATCCCTTGCCTGTCATTCCATCAGCTGGAACAGCCAGCCGAGCTTGTCAATGTCTACTCAGGACTACCCTACTCCAGGCCTGAGATGGGGCTCCCCATCTGGTCCCCCCTGAAGGCACCCAGTCCTCACAGCTCTGCAGCCCCTTCAGGAAGTATATGCTGCTTCTTCCTTGTGCTTTTAATTCTAACCCATCACTGTTTCTATTTTTATTTATTGATCTGCCATATTTGAGTCTTTAGAGATTTATGAGGGTTTTGTGTGCATGTGTGTATGCGTACCATCTGTGTGTCTGGTGCCTGAGGAAATCAGAAGACAGAGTCTTGGGAATTGAACCTGGGTCCACTAAAAATGCAGCAAATGCTGTTAACCACTGAACCATCTCTCCAGCCCCTTGTTTGTTTTTGGAGCAAGGTAGATCAGGCTGGCTTCAAACTCCGGACCTAGTTGAGGACGACCTTGAACTCCTAAATCTCCTGCTTCCACTTCTCATGGGCATTTACCACCAAGACAATTTAATGGTACTGGGGGGTCACACCCAAGGCTTCCAACATTCATGCATGCTAGGCAAGCATGTTATGGATTAAATTATAGCCTCAACCCTGACCACTACTTGTTTTGAGACAAGGTCTTATTATGTTCCCAGCTGCTCTTCTCAAGCTTCTGGACTACACTGGTCTTTGCCTCTTAGTTCCCCAGTCTTCCACACCATAGCATGGGCTCTCACATTCTTCCCAGCAGGCACTTCGTTCCATCTCTTTTCTGTCTTCCCCATCCTTCCTTTGTGCTGTTCTTCCCTGGCACATGTATGTAACACTTCTCAGTAAAAGGCTCCTCACAAGAGCTAAGGTACTCCCCCATTTTACTGATGTGTAACTGAGGTCCGGAGGTAAGTGGCCAGCCAGGGAGTGATGGGGGAGGAGGCTGGCTCCACCTAGGGTTTGGGGAAATGGTGGTAACTTGAGGTTTGTGGGGGCTTTGGCTGAGTCTCTGGCACCCCCAGAATCAAGGCCATCTCTTGACTTCTCCTCTCCAGCCTCTCCTCCCCATTAGCCCACTAAATGTTGAAAGACGGTGTCCAGCTTTTCATCCTACGCAACGGGAAGGAAGAGTTTCTTGCCAGGAAACTTTCAATAGAGTGACATTCGGAGGCTGTTGAAACTTTTTGCTTTTGGGAATAAAGCTTTTGAGAATGAAGCAAGTGCTTCTCAGCCACTCAGGGGCTGCTGAAGATTCTACTGTTTACCCAAGAGAAGGGTAGAAAGGAGCCCCTGGTTGGAGTTGGGTAGGGAAGGTGGCCTCCACTACCCTGGAGGTGCTGGGGGTGTGTTAAGCAGTCAGTGCCAGGCAACTCTGTGTCCCATCCTGATGACAGCTGAGAGCCCTCCTGGGCATTTGCTGGGAGGCAGCCAGCCAACACATGACACCAAGTGCCATTGTCAGGGCTGAGCTACCTTCCTCCTCAAGCCCGGGGGCCCAGAAGGGGAGGCAGTGCCGGCAAGAGGAAGCCTGGGCACTGGGTGGGGGGTATGCTTGCATAGGAAGTAGACAGACAACCAGAAGCTGAGCCCAGCCCACCTGTCTTGTTCCCCTACAGTGTCCTCCCCAGGACCCGGTGAGGCACCGAGCTCTTTGCATTTCTCTTGGGGAGCAGGAGGAGGAAAGGGTCATAAGTGGGCAGGGCTCCTTACTTCCTGGAAGCTGAGGTAAAAGGCTGGGTGACTCCTGACTGTGGCATACCAGGCAGGAAGGACAGGGTGGGGTGCCCACTTTGAAGTCCTGATGATCTGGCTGCCAGCTCCAGGTACTTGGTATACACACACAAGCTGTTTCCTCCTACGTAACATTGAGACGCTAGCCTCAGCTAGGGGGTTGAAAGAAATGAAGCTGACCTGTGCCTGTGAAACATCAGGATGGGGTGAGGTACATTCAGGAGCCTTCGGGACCAGGAGAGAGAGGAACCAAGACTGATGAAGCCTTGGGCAGCGTGGGAATGCCCTCTGTGAGTTCTATTCTCTCTGATGGCACACTCCAGGGGGGTTGTCTCCTTGTGAGGAACTCAGAGTAGAGAAAGCTGGAGGATGAAGATGAGAAAGAGGAAGAGAAGGAGGAGGAGGAAAGAGAAGAAAGGAAGGAGGAGGAGGGTGGGGAAAAGGAGGGGGAAGGTCATGAGGGGGAAGAGGAGGAAGAGGGGAAGGAAAAGAGGAAGGAGAACAAGCATAGGAGAAGGGATGGACAAGGAGAAAGAACGGAGGAGAGAGGGCAGAGTCCCGTGTCTGCAGAGGAGCTGGCTATGGGCTGTCCCCCATGGGTCCTCTTGGAGAACTCGGGCCTCTTGGTTTGATGTGTCACAGGAACACTGATGCCATCCCTGCCACCTGTAAATAAAGCAGCCTGTGAATGTTTCATGGGCTTGTGCTTAAAAATAAATGAAGTGAGGAGGTATGGGGGTTCCTGCCTTGACAGAGAAGGGAGTATCCACGAATTCCCTAGGGAACAGAGAGGGTGAGGGAGTGTCAGGGCTGGCTTCCCTGATGCCTAGGGATATGTCCGTATCTGGGAGAGCATACCTTTGGAAGTCCTGTCCTGAGCCCTGGGTCTCCAGGCTGGGAGTGTGTTATTTTTCTCATCTCCATGGCCATGGTACCTGAAAAGAAGTTGATTTGAGGAGGAAAAGGATTATTTCGATTTACAGTTGGAGAAGATACAGCTGATCACGGCATCGGGGCTTCAGGCAGCAGCTGGCCACATGGCTTGTACAGGCAGGAGATGCAGAGTGTCATTGCTAAACTACCATTTCTCCTTTATATTCACTTTGGAGTCTAGCCTGATGGGTGGATCTTGCTGCCTGAATTAATTTAATCTAGATAATCCCTCACAGAAGCCTAGAGGCTTCTCTTCTGGGTGATTCTAAAATATAAATCTTGTCAAACTGACAATCAGTACTAATCATGGGGGTAGGGCAGAGGGACATCCCCATGATGCTGAGGGACTGGGGAGAAGGGACACCTTGGAGAGGAGCAGGAGCTGGCCAGTGAGGAGGGGATGAGAGAGCCTTTCTGTAAAAGCGATCCCCTGCCCAGAAGAGCAGGATTCTCCCTACTGAACCAATGTGCATCTAAATGATACACTCAGGTGGCTGACAGAAGCTAGGGTAAGAGAGCCATCCAAGTGTCAACAGATAGACTTTGCTGCTCCTTGAACCAGCCACCAGCTCTGGTGGCTCACTTACCCAGCCCCACACTTGGACAGGTAAAGAGGCCTAGGACAGTAACTCCAACAAGTTAGTGGCCCCTGGGGACCCAAGGGGCCCCAACACGTTAGAGGAACTTATTGAATAGTAAATAACCCAAGCCCAAAGCCAAGAAACCCTGCCCACCCCCCAATTCACCCCCAGCCAGCCAATTACTCCTCTTTTAGTCTTAGTGTTCTGTCTGTGTGAAGGGGACAGGGTATAGACGTGTTGGGACATTGCTCTGGACTAGATGTGACTTAGGAAGTTTCCAGTATGTGAGGAGGAGGCAATGACAGATGTGCCAAGTCCTTGACAAAGCATGTTAAAGTCTTCAGCCCTCCTGACCTGTGGCCCAGCTGGCGTTCTCAAAGCAGTCAGCTGCACTGGCTGCCCTTCGAGCCAGCTGGAGAGGGACAGCAATGGAGTAGGCAGTGCTATCTCACCCCATGCTGCCCATTAGGGAGGGGCTGCCTCTGTCTGGCCAGTCTTGGGGTGCCTGTCACCTGATGGGAGCCCCATCCTCTTGCATCTGCAGCCAGCCCTGCCTGGTGGCTTCTGCTCTCTTGTGTCCCTGTTGCCTGGATTCTAGAGGCCACAGTGGAAGCTACCCTGGTGAGGTCGCATTCTGTGACTGAGTGGGGATGAGGGAATGGTTGGGGGGTCCTGGTCTGGTCAGCATGTAAGCAGGTAGCTGCTTCCCAACAACCCCCAGGGACAGACAGTAAGCTGATTCCCACCTTCTAGCTACAACTGGTGCCTCCAACTGTTTTGCCCACAAGCCTAGGCAAAGGCTCACAGGCTCACAAGCTCCATGGGAACTACCATTCTGGCAAAGTAAGATGAGGCTGAAATCAAGCTTTGAGTTTCACAGTCTGAAGTCCAACTTGCACGCCTCTTCCGACTAGAAGTCCAGGTAGGCTCTTTCCCCCAGGCCACAGTCTCCTCCTCCTCTGCCAAGGAGGAGGACAGAAATTACTCTCCCTACCTTTGTGATAAGTGCTGAGCCTATCCTTGTGTGAGCTGTTATTGTGGTCTTTTCCCAGAACCCCACTTCTAGTGTGATTCCCCCCCCCCCAAGCAGCCCATACAGGCCTTCCATGGAGTCCAGAGAAGGCAGAGTAGACTTGCTGGTATTTGTTCCTCTGTAAGCTAAGTCAAGTTCTGGGCTGTGGGACCCATGCTGCCTGTGTGGGTGGGGTGGGGTGGAGTGGGGGTCGGGGGGTGTAGCATCCTTAGGTTCCTGTCAGGGGCAGGTGGCTTCTTGCTTCCTCCACCCCAGCCCTAGTTTATCCCATCATTTACTCCATCTGGTTCTAACATGCTCTGTGCCTTCTCCAAGAAGCCCTCCATGTACACCCTCAGTTTTGGAGAAGAGTTTAATAAAAGATCCTCCCTTCCATACACTATAGAACAGGGAGGTTGTGAGTCTGGGTGACCTGGGAATGTGGGAGCGTCCAGAATTGCTGAGCTGAGGCCAGGGTCCACAGAGAAAGATGGCTGAGGGATTTGAGGCCATATGGAAGAAGCCTGAGTACGGCTGGTGTGCCTCTGGGACCAAATGAGTATCTAGGCATGCTAATACAATGCTCTCTACGGGGGCTGAGCACAGAGGCTGTGTGGGACTTCAGGAGCCCGTCATTTTTGCCTGATCCCCCACTGCATTTTTTCTTCTTTGTTCTATGGTGACCCCTTTCTAGGGACTGAGGGTCTCTAAGCTTGTCTTTTCCCTGTGTGAGAGGGCAGGTTGTTCTTAGTCAAGTAGCAAACTCCCAAAGGTAGTAATGCTGACTCATAGCTCCTGACTCACATCAGAAACCTAGTTAAATTTCAGGTGGATTCATGACTTAAAGGACCCAGGGAGATTCCAATCAGAGGACAGGACACACACACACACACACAGGTACACACAGGCACAGGCACACACACACCCCACGTTGGTTTTAGGAGCCCAGGCAGAGATGAGGGCAGAGGTGGAGAAGGAAGCTGTATAGCATCAGCTGTACAAGCTGTGTGCTGTTCAAGACTAGGAGTTGCTAACAACATACCAGCCACTGTCCCAGAGCCAGCAGACCCATTTTTCTGGTCTTTGACCAATACCACACCCTTAACAGCATGAAGACCTCAACCTAGGAGGCTTGGTGAAAGACAGAGCCAGGTCTTCTCTCTTCTGGTTAGATGTGAGAGGCAAGGTCCAGGAGCTCTGCTCTCACACCACCTTGCCCTGCCCCTCCTGAGCAAGCTCCAGAGTCAGGGCTGGGCTCCAGATTCTTTCCTCTTGCTGCTCCCTCCCTAACCCCTGAGAATCACTTTCAGGTCACGTGCTGTGTCTAGGAAGCTCACTGGAATTAGGGGAAAAAAAAGTCAGACCTGGTATGACTTTGGTGTCAGACAAGCAAGCATTATTGTGTTTATCAGAAATTCAAATCCAGGCTGTACTTATCTGGTGATCCCATGGTTGGAGCCAGGGCCAAGGCTAAAGGCCCAACACACTGCCCTCTGTTGGACAGGTGTAGGACAGCAGGCATAGAGTCCCACAATCCTCCAGAATCCAGTGGGTCTGGACTGTCTCCACACCCAGAAACAGAGGCTCCTCCAGAGTTGATCATTGCCTTGGAGTGAGTGGGACTTGGGTTTGTGGTGCCTATCCTGGAGCTGCTGAGATGGTGACCAGAGGTAACTATATAGACCAGGCTGGCTTCGAACTCAGAGATCTGGCAGCCCTGTTTAACAAAGCTCCAATGCTTTTGGGTGTACTGGGCTGCAGAAGGCTTTTCTCTAACCCTTTGTACTTCATTCTCCTCTTGAACTCCTCACCCTACACACGGGGGGTTCTTAGCTGCTTGTGAGCAACTCAGACCCCTGCCTGCAGACAGAAAGGCCGTCCCTATATTCACACAGAGGAGACTAAACCACTGCTGCCCAGGGCAATGCCCTGCACCCTGCCTTTCCCCAGTCAGCTCTGGAGACACCGAGCATGGCCTCTGTCCTAGATGTGACAGCTCCCAGGAGTCACCTTCTCTCGGTCTCCCTCTCTTTCCTCCTTCCTTGTCTTTACCCAGCATGGCCAGTACTCCCATCCCCCAGATTTCTGGCTGCTCAGTAGCCAACCTGAGGAAGCCAGAACTATTGTGTGACTTTAGGAGCCCTGTGTCTCCACCTCCATGTTCGTCCATAATCCTCCCTCCACAAAGCAGCAGCAGAGCCCCCTGAACACACAGGTGCTAAAGTGGACAAAATCTTCAACTCTGGGCAGTCATTTCCCTTTCCCTCTCTCCCTCCCTCCTCCTCTCCCTCCCTCCCTTCCTTTCTTTTGTCTTTCTCTTTTTTATATTTATTTATTATGTATACAGCATACAGAAGAGGGCACCAGATGTTATCATAGATGGTTGTGAGCCACCATGTGGTTGCTGGGAATCGAACCCGGGTCCTCTGGAAGAACAGTCAGTGCTCTTAACCTCTGAGCCATCTCTCCAGCCCCGTCTTTTTCTTTTTCATCACGAGACAGGCTCTTTCTGTGTAACCCTGGCTGGCTTAGAACTTCCTATATAGACAAGGCTGGCCTGGAACTCACAGAGATCCACCTGCCTCTGCCCCATAAATGCTGAGATTAATGGTGCACACCACCACACCCAGCAGACCTTGAACTTCTTTTTTTTTTTTTTTAAACTTTATTTATTTATTTGCCGTGGTGTTTGCCTGTAACTGAACTACAGACAGTTGTTAGCTGCCATGTGGGTGCTGGGAATCGAACCTGGGGCCTCTGGAAGAGCAGACGGTGCTCTTAACTGCTGAGCCATCTCTCCAGCCCCGACCTTGAACTTCTTTTATTTTTTTTTAGATTTATTTATTAATTATGTATACAGTGTTCTGTCTGCACTGCATGCCATAAGAGGGCACTGGGATGCATTATAGATGCTTGTGAGCCACCATGTGGTTGCTGGAAATTGAACTCAGGACCTCTGGAAGAGCAGCCAGTGCTCTTAAGCTCTGAGCCATCTCTCCAGCCTAGACCTTGAACTTCTGACTCTTCTGCTCCTAACTCTTGAGTTCATGTGCCGTCCATCACTCTTGGCTTTTTTTCTCCTTTGATTTTCAGAGATGAAAGATTTCATCATTCATTCTGGGTTTGCATACAGCTTAAATTCACTAAGGGCTGGAGTCAAGCTAGGTTATTCTGTGCCAGGCTGAACAGGTGACTGTGTGCCTCTGAGATGCTGTGCTGCGCCCCTGTGCCTGGTAGGCAAGGCACTGTGTCCAGAAGCCCCATCAGTCTGAAGATCTGGCTTCATCCCTCTCACTGGGTTGATGAGAACAGCTCCCCCTCACTGTCTGCCTCACTCATGTGAGCCTCTCTACAGCCCTGTAGGGTTGTCAGAAACCTTAGTAGATCCCCCCCCATCCTCTGCCCTAGCCCTAAGCACCTGGGGTAAGAAGTTGAGTGATCCCTACATCTGTCCCTGCTTTTAAAGTCCTGCTGGGGGTGGCATCTCACAGTGCCAGCCTGCTGCCTAGGGATGGTGTCCACCACCTTAGTGGAATTTGCCTAGTCTGGACTTTCTAGTCTCCAGATCCCAAGGGCACTGGCTCCCTGGTGGCCAAACAGTTCTAACTCAATAAGGAAGGTGGACCTTGAGAATCAGTCTCATAACATTGTTAGGCCCAGGCTCTGTGTATGGCTCCAGACAGATGCTACCTGCTGCTTGGGAGTCTTGGTCTCCCTGTCTACAGAATTGCAGGCCAATAGACCTGAGACTGGTCACTTTTCCTGTAAGCGGCTTTCCCAGTCACAAAAGATCAGTCTCTTATCTACACTCAATGGTCAGATTCTTTATAGGATCAACAGGGGAGTCTCATAGGCTTAGTGTCCAGGAATTGCTTCCTTTCTTCCTTCCTTTCCTTTCCATCTTATTTATTTGTTTATTTAGGTTTGTCTTCTCTTTTCTTTTTGGCAGTGGCGGGGGTGGGGTGGGGTGGGGTGGAGTGGGGTGCAGGTGGTGGTGGGGTGGCAGGATCTTACTGTGTAGCTCTGGCTGACCCAGAATTCACTATTATTTAGACCAGGCTGGTCTCAAATGCATAGAGACTTATTTGCCTCTGCCTCTATCTACCTTTGCTGGGATTAAAAACATGTGCTACCACACCAGGCTGTCCAAGGCTTTCTTGCCTGTTTCTTGACCCAATGGTCCTGTGTATTCCCCTGAACTGTATTAAAAAGTTGTTCAGCTGAGCATGGTAGCTCATACCTTTAAAAACATCACTTGAGAGGCAGAGGCAGTGGAATCTCTGTGGGTTCAAGGTCAGCCTGATCTGCAGGTGAGTTCCAGTTTAGCCAGGGTTGCATAGTGAGACCTTGTCTCATAAACAAAAACAATCTGTTCTGGGACCAGGACTTTAGTTCCAATGGTTAGGGCCCTGGGTTTGATTCCCAGAACTGCATAAACAAGGTGTGATGGTGCACTATGAAGATCTGGAAGGAGGAAGATTAGAAGTTCAAGATTATTCTTGGCTACACAGAAAGTTTTAGACCAGTCTGGGATACATGAGACCATGTCTCAGTAATGAACCTTTTTAATTGGACTAACCATGTCTTCACTTCCACTGCTGCAGTATAGGACATTCATGACTGAAATGAGCGTGCTCATAAAATCAAATGCTCATCTTGCCTATCAGTCCTGGGATCTGTGCTGACATGACTGTACCCTGTATGAGCCCAGGACCCTGACTCCTAGATGGGCTCTTGGTACCTCCCAGCTCCCTCCCTGGGCCCAGAGCCAGTCAGTATTGACTTTGAGGAAATCCTGCCATTTCGCAGAGGATGCTCTCTCATAGTGGCTAAGGACTGCATCTGGTGTTGTAGCTTGGGCTAGGCACCAAGGGCCATTTCTATTATTCCCCTACCTGGGCCTAGGACATCTGCTTCAGAGAGAGGCAGAGAGACAGAGAAGTGGTATTGGGGAAAGAGACGGAAGAGACAGTGACAGTCCCTGTGTCTCCGGACTCTTGCTGGCCCCTTCTAGACCGAAATGGCCTCTGCACTTCTTTCTACTGAGGACCTCAACTTGGGTCCCCTCCTGCCGCTGTCCCCCTACCCATGCCTACTCATTGTCTCCATTGGCTTCTTAGTGACTTACTGATTAGAATTCCAAGAAGAAGAAATTCCTGCTTGCTGCTGGATAGCTTGGGGATTGGGAGTAGGCCAGACTAGAGCTGTTCCTCTCCCTGTTCTTCACAGCTCTCCTCCCTGCTGGTCCTCAGCCATTCCTGGCCTTCCTAGACACTCCCACTGCCTGCTGGGGAAGGGTGCACCCTTAACTTCTAGCTCCTGCCAGTGCTGAGAGACCAGTGCATCTCCACAGATGGCCCTGGCTTCTGGGCTGATAGATGCTGGGATGTAGGGGTTGCATCTCTGCAGGTGGCCCTGGCTTCTGGGCTGATAGATGCTGGGATGCAGTGGTTTCATCTCTGCAGGTGGCCCTGGCTTCTGGGCTGATAGATGCTGGGATGCAGTGGTTTCATCTCTGCAGGTGGCCCTGGCTTCTGGGCTGATAGATGCTGGGATGCAGGGGGTGCATCTCTGCAGGTGGCCCTGGCTTCTGGGCTGATAGATGCTGGGATGCAGGGGCCTGGAGGGGTTTGTCTCAAGGGATAGAGATAGGCCAGCTGGCAACTACTATATACAGCTCATGACCAGGAACTCAGGTCTTCAGAGGTGCCCAAGGGCCTGGAGAGCTGGGTTATCTGATCCTACCTCTCTGCCTGCTTCCCCCTCCTTCTCTTGACCCCTCCTCTTTCCCTTGTGGCCCCCGACCCCTGCATTCCTATCCTCCATGACTTCAGCCTTCAGACACAAAATCCAAATCCCTTATCTTCTAGACTCTAGGGCTCAGGGCCCTGATCACCTAACAGTCCCTTATCACAAGCCCACCCCTGCTCCCACCACACCCTTTATTCTGTCTGGGGGTGACTGGTCATGGGCTGGTTCTCCTTGCCCTCTTGGCAGGGAGAATCCACTCTGGTCAGGTAGCAACACCTGTATGTTGACAGTCCCTGGACAGATCTTTCCCATGTGTGTCTGCCATTCATCACAGGGTTCTTGTTCCTTGTGTCCCAGTGAGCCGTTAGACCTGACCTCCCTGCTACGTACCCTGGGAAGTCCTGACTACTTATCCTCCCAGCCCGGCTGATGAGTTATGGAAAAGTGCTAAGTATAGAATAAGTGAATGAATGAAAAATGAATGAATGCACAAATAAGGGAAGCCAAGGAACTGATGCTTCCAGGGACTGGAGGGTCAGAGGGTCTGCCAAGGACACTCACAAGGCGCATGCTGCTACCCACCTGCTTCCCCACCAAAGTAGACACCATGCTACACTCAAGTTTCAGAAGGCTCTGATTTAAACACGCACACAGAGGCTGCCACTCAGGGCCAGCACATGCCGATGTCCATGCAATACACATCTCTGTTCCAAAAGGATAGAAATCACTTATTCGGGGGCTGGAGAGATGGCTCAGCGGTTAAGAGCACCGTCTGCTCTTCCAGAGGACCCGGGTTCGATTCCCAGCACCCACATGGCAGCTAACAACTGTCTGTAGTTCCAGTTCCAGGCAAACACCAAGGCAAATAAATAAAATAAATAAAGTTAAAAAAAAAAAAAGAATTTAAAAAAAAAAAAAAAAAAAAAGAAATCACTTATTCTGGGCCAGATCTGAATGATTGTGACCCCTAACATGGATTCAGGTTTCCCTGCGAATTCCAACATGGAAGTAGTTATATCACTTTTATAGTCACAGAATAAGAGAAAGTGGCTATTATAAGGGGGATAAAGACGCCCAAGATGATTTTGCTTTCCAATCTGCAGCATTTCAACTCTCCACAGTCAAGAATTTCAACATAGTTGTGGCTCCTCCTTCCTCTGTATGTATGTGTGTGTCTGTGTACATGTATGACTGCTTGTATGTGTGTGTGTGTGTGTGTACACAGAAGCAAAAGGAAGATGTAACATATATAGATTACCCATAATAATGGGTTTCATTATGACATTGCAGTGCAGCCTGACACAAGCCAGGATCATCTGGAAAGAAGAGATCTCGATAGAGAAAATGCCTCCACCAGACTGGCCTGTAGGCAAGTTTGGGTAGCATTTTCTTAATTGATGATTGGTGTAGGAGGGCCCAGCTTCACCATGGATGACGCAATCCCTGGACAGGAGGTCCTGGGTTATATAAAACCAAAACCAAAACAGGCTGAGCAAGTCATGGAGAGCAAGCCAGTAAGCAGCATTCCTCCAGGGCTTTTGCTTTAGCCCTGCCTGGAGTGCCTGCCTTCAGTTTCTGCCCCGGCGACTTCCCTTCGTGATGGACTGGAAGCTGTGGGATGACATAAACCCTTCCCTCCCCGGCTTGCTTTTGATAATTGTGATTTATCACAGCAGCAGAAAGCCAGTCCAGCTGCTATACACGCACATCATGGTTTATGCAAACACTGTCGTCTCTGTCCCCCTCATTCCTGTTGCACCCCCTTTCTCTTCCCAATGGACCCACATCTACTTTAATGTCTTCATGTCTAGAAGCTCCCTCTGCTTTTTGTTTGCTTGTTTGACAGAATCTCCTACTGAACCTGGAGTTTAAGAATTTGGTCAAAGAGCCCCAGGAATCCTCCTGCCTCCTGTCTCTGCTTCTGCAGTGCTGATGTTAAAGGCATGTGGCCTGCACCTGACTATTTCTGTGGGTGGTGCTGGAGATCCAAGTTCAGGTCTTCAAGCTTGTGTGACAATCATTTAACCCTTTCAACTGAGCCAGCTCCTCTCTCTCTCTCTCTCTCTCTCTCTCTCTCTCTCTCTCTCTCTTTCTCTCTCTCCCTCCCCTCCTTCTCTCTCTCTCTCTCTCTCTCTCTCTCTCTCTCTCTCTCTCTCTCTCTCTCTCTCTCTCTGTTGTATTATGTATAGCACTGGAGCCCAGGTTATGCAGAAAGGAACCGAATGCTCCAGGTCCATTGGGGAGGCCAGAATTGGGAGACCCTGAGTGCTCTGTTGGATGGAAGGCCTCCAGGTGAGAGGCCCTAGCCAAGACTTCCCAGGAACAGGGATACTCATGGAGGAAGTGGTTCCAACAGTGTCTATAGGCTGTATCTGAGGCAGGTAAGACCATGCTTTCTACACAGGTCAGGGAGGGGTGGTGTGCTGTGAGCCTGGGATCAGAGCTCCAGAATGTGGTCCCACTGGATGCAGCAGAGCAGCTTCCAGACTGTGCTACAAAGTCAGCTGTGATCTTGTTGGATTGGACAGGGGTGTCTGGAGTGAAATCATTTTTTGAGACAAAGTCCAGTTATGTAGCCTCAAACTGCTCAGCCTCCAGAGTGCTGGGATTAAAGGTGTGCACCACCACTGCCCAGGGGATCTTTCTACTTAAAAAAAGAAAAAATTGAGGGTTGGTGAAATGGCTCAGCAAAAGAGCACTGGCTGCTCTTCCAGAGGTCCTGAATTCAATTCCCAGAAACCATATTGTAGCTCACAACCATCTATAATGAGATCTGGTGCCCTCTTCTGGTCTTCAGGGATACATGCAAACAGAACATTGTATACATAATAAATTTTTAAAAGTTGTGAGATGCAATTTGCAAGCACACAAGTGATAATTTAAGGTTTTATTACATTATTTATTTGCTTATGAGTGTGTTTTCGTGAGGGCATACACATGACACGATCCCCAGGAAATCAGAAGAAAACTTGTCTGAGTTAGTTCTTGCCTTCCATGGACTCCAGAGATGAAGTTCACCTTGTTCATCTCACCAGACCAATTTTCATAAAAGTGGTAATGTAAGGTGTCACTCAGTAAAGAACTGACATCCCTTTGCTGCTGAGCACTGTCTTCACAAATAATGGCCATTGTCATCCTTATCACAGAGGTTTGCAAGATCCCCTGACATCAGGCTTGTTAGCCTTCCTCCATGGAAGGAGGGGGCAGAGGAGGTCATTAGAGAATCCTCTCACTCTCTCCTGCATCTCCCTGCTGTCTGTATGTCATTTTGCCCCAGCTGCAGTGCTATATCCTATGGATTGAGAAAAGTTAACTGAAGAGGCAACATTCCATCTATGTAGTTATGAAGATGTCATTATCCTGGGGTGAGCATTTGTGCGGCTGCTTGGGGGTGTGTCACCTGTGATCCTGTGAGTAAGCCTAATAAACTGGCTGGTTCACCAAACCAGACTTGGGTGCAGCTGTTGCTGTGGTCTGTCATGGTGCTGGTTGCTCCCCAGGAAAATTTCATGCAACACAGTACAAGCTGCACCCACTAGGCACCCCTCTTCCTGTTATTGTCCTGAGGCCTGGTGACTGACTGCCAGCCTGCCTGAACATTTCAGAGCAGTGGAATCCCACAGCAGCTGAACTTTTACATGTAGCTTCTTTCTTCAAAGTGGCGTTTGTGGGGCCCGCTGGTGTGTGATGTGTGCTAGTTTCCCAACCGTTTCCATAGCTGAACCACATTGCACTGCAGGTACAGACAGAGCACACCTTGTTTGTCACACAAGGCTTGGTATGCATTAGCCTGATTTCACGGTGCAAGGAATTGGCAGGTTGAGGAAGGCTGCCAGTCCAAGTCACAGCCTTCTAGGGTCCTACCCCATTTCTGTGCCCTCAGCTTTGGCTCCTATCACCCTTTACCCCCAGCTCCCCTACCCCCACTTTTATCAGCATGATCCCACCAAAGGCACTAGAATTTGCAAGAATAAAGTCAGAGGTGCACTGGGTCAGTTGGAGGTGGTGAATGACTCCATCTGCCACTCAGGAGGCAGAGGCAGGCAGATCATTGAGTTCGAGGTCAGCCTGGTCCAATGAGCAAGTTTCAAGACAGCCAGGGTTACACAGAGAAACCCTGTCTTGAAACAAACAAATCCCAAACCCCCAAACAAAACAAAGCTGTGTAGTGGGGTGTACCTCAGTGGTGTGTTTACCACAAAAACAAAGCAAAACTCAGTTGGCTTCATTTGTGATGAGTGTGTATTCCTCCCTTGGAGATGTTCTCACTCTCAGGAATCCTTAGATTTCTGAGGGGGAGCCAGGAGACTGTCTTTATAGACTGAGAAGGAGAGAAACAAAGCTATGTCTGTCCTGGAACTCACTATGGAGACCAGGCTGGACTCAAAACTCACAGAGTTAGCTTGCTTCTGCTCTTAATCCTGGCTCAAGCCTCATTTTATAGGCAATATTGTAGATAGAACTGTGGGCCCAGTGCATGCTAGACAAGCGCTCTACCACTGAGCTCCATCCCCAGACCTAGAACAAGCTCCTTGTGACCAGGGGACAGGATGCCTGATTCCCCAGGCTTGCCTCCTTGCAGAAAGTCAGAAGGAACTTTTTATTGAGGAATCTAGTGTGAGGGCTGTTAGGGAAGTTCTGTTATACACTATATAATCTTGATATAATCTTGATTTCCCAAGTGAGATTAACACCTCAGGAGTTTCCTTGTTGGTTAGGAGCATTGGTATAGACTACTCTATTTTGGCTTTTTGCCTGGCCTGTAGGGCTCAGTGCAGGATCCTAGACCTAAACAATAGCTTTATTTTAATTTAGCAGGAGGAAACCTCTAAGCCAGGGCCTGAGTCACCACATTGGGACCACCTCATATCACCCATCATTTACCATCCACAGTCCTTTCAGCAAACTGAGATGGGACCTCCCTCACCCCTGCCCTTTTTGAAACAAGTTTTTTGTTGTTGTTGTTCTGGCTGGCCTGTAACCCAAGAGATCCAGCTACCAATCTCAAGTGCTGGAGTAAAAGGTGTGGCCACCATGCCCTGAGGACTCTGGCTCTTCCAGCTTCCTCTTACCAAGTGCTGAGATTACAGGTGTGTGCCTGGCAGTGACTCTCATAATCAGCTTTAAAATCCAAAGAGAAGACAAAATCTTTGGATAATAGTACATATGAAAAGCCATTTCACTTAATCTTTTTTTCTTTTTAAAATTTTATTGATTCTCTGTGGATTTCACATCATGCATCCGAATCCCATTTCTTTCCCTGTCTCCTTACATCCACTCTCTGCCCTTGCAACCTCCTCCCACCCCGAAAACAAAACCAAATTTAAAAGAAAAACCAGAAACCAAATAAAACAAAGAAACCAAACAAAACAAAAAACCAGAGAAGACGTGTGGAAGCTGCAGTGTGGCCTGTTGATTCACAGTTTATCCTTGAGTTCAGTCATCTTTAGCAGCAAGTGTTTATTGCCATGAGTCAGGCTTCTGGCTTCTGCTACCCACCAACACATAATGGGCTCTCACTGAGGTTTCTCTTGGAAATCCTGTTGTTGTCCCATGTCTTGGAGATCCTGCTGCTTTGGATCTGTAGCTTCATCCATCCCCTTCACTTGCTCCAACAGTTCTGTTGAGGTGGGTTCCAAACCTGGGTAGTCAGCTTGCCAGCTTTCTCTCAGCTCCGCACTGCCTCCAGCTATCTCACCCCCGGCAGGCTGCAGCAAGTTCTCAGATCCAGGTCACTCACACTCACACCACCCGGGCCAGCTCTAGGCCCAGGCAAACTGCAGGGCCCTCTTTCCTTTTCAGGGCTGGCTCACTTTTGCTCCTGACTACAGGGTCAGCTCTCTCTCTACTGCAAGCAGCAAGGGGTGGACTGAGGAGGCCATCTTTCCCTCACCCATGCCATCATATGGCAGACAAGGAGGGTGGAGCCAATTCTGCTGCTCTCAGACCCTCAAGGCTGGCTCACCTGCATTCCAGATCACAGGGACAGCTCTAGGGACCCCTGTGGTGAGGAGTGCAGCCATTTGTGAGGAGGTGAGGAGTGGGGGATGGGGGAATGGAGGGAGGGCGGGTATGAGTGGGTGGAGCTCTTCCCTGAGGGGTGGAGCAATCTCTCCTCTCACAGTATCCAGGGAGGGGCAGGACCAACTATCCCAGGGCCAGGGAGGGGTACAGTTGGCTCATCTCAGCCGGGGTTCCAATGACTTCTGTGCTAACTGGGCCACTGACATCATCATAGATCTCAGCTGCAGTAGGACCACAGACCCAGACATGGAAACATCACCATGACCTTGGTAGCAGCAGGGCCCTCGGACACTAGCATAGTCTCAGGTTGCCAACCAGACCCAAGTCTCTATACAGATCCGGTGGTAACAGGAGCCACGGATATCAACTCAGACCTTGGCTGCCCAAGGGCCATGGACCGAGACATGGTTCTCAGCAGCAACCCCAGCCCAGATAACACCATGGCCCTCCGGTGACAGCACTGGCCACTCAGATCAGCATAGGCCTGGTGGTTACATGGCCCTCAGACACTCTTATGGCCACAAGTTGCTGCCCAGACCCTAGGCATCTGTGTGGTCTTTGTTGGCAACTTGGGCCACAGACATCAGTACAGACCCTGGCTATGATAGGACCACAGACCCAGACATGGTCCTCCGCACCAGCCTGGGCCAGAATGTCACCATGGCCACAGGTGGCAGCACAGGCCCATTCAGATTGGCATGGCTTCTGCAGCATGGCTCTTGGACACCAACGTGGCCCCAGGTGACAGCTCAGACTACAGGCCTCTGCACAGCCCTCAGTGGCAAAAGGAGCCACAGACATCAACACAGGCCCCTCAACTGCCCAAGGACCTTGAACCAAGACCTGGCTCTTGGCAATAGCCCAGGTCCAATCATCATCCTGGACTTGGCTGGCCAGTAGGCTATTCACATCATCCTGTTTCTCACCACCCTCTCCTCTTCAGATCCACTTCTCTTCTGCTGTTCTGTCTCTCCCTCTCTTCCATTTCCCCACTCTGTACTTGTTCACCATCTTGGATGGTGCTTGCTGCCTGACTGCCTGGCACTAGAGGCTTTGAAGGGGCAAGCTCCTGGTTGATTGTGCTTCCCCAACAAGGAATCTGGGGTGGGAATTTGTGTCTTCCATTAGCTCAGGCCTCCCATTTTACTTAACCTGGAGATAGATGAAGATATCCTACCAGACACAGGATTATTACCAGGCTTGCTTTTTAATTAATGAGTCATGTGGGTTTTTTTGAACAACCCTTTGTGAGAGGCAGGCTAAGACTCAGAGAGATGGGTCTAGAGGGCCAGTGGCAGGTAGCATCTGCCTTCTCATACCATTGAAGCATCACTTTACCAAGGTAGTTACCTGTGGGTATGCTGAGTGGTGGGCCTCCTGGGAATAGGCTAAGCTTAGAAAGAAAGAGGCTGCAGAGATGGCCAGGGTGAGTCTCCCTCTTCCTTTGGGAATTGAGCCTAGGGTTTGGGGCATTCTCAGCAGACACTCTACCACAGAGAGACATTCCCAGCCCTTGTGGCTGCTTATTTTCTTTCTTTCTTTTTTCTTTAAACTTTATTTATTTGTTTATTTGCCTTGGTGTTTGCCTGAAGCTGGGAACTGAAACTATAGACAGTTGTGAGCTGTCATGTGGGTGCTGGGAATTGAACCCTGGTCCTCTGGAAGAGCAGTCGGTGCTCTTAACCACTGAGCCATCTCTCCAGCCCGGCTGCTTATTTTCAATAATGACAATAATCTTGACCACCCAGGAGCTCAACAGTGCAGGCAGGACTTTGAGGTACACCTTCTTTTGATCTCAGAGCTGAGGAGGCTGAGATAGCAGAGCTCTGTGAAACACTGAGCAGAGTCCTTTCCCCAGACTCACCCCTAAATGGCAGCTCTCAATCTCAGCTGTTTCCCAGGCCAGATGCATTGTCTGCATCTATGCCAATATATACTGTCTCAGCAACAAAAATGACACCATACTAAGCAATAAGCTCTGTAACTTGATTTTGTTACACAGTAGTGTGTTAAATGGTGAACCTAGAGGGGCCTAGTTAGATAGAGCCTGTGAATGAGATCTTATTTGGAAACAGGGTCGTTTAAAAATATAATTAAGGTGTGTGTGTATGTGTGTGTGTGTGTGTGTGTGTGTGTGTGTGTGTGTGTACAAATGCATGCATACTCATGAGTGTGTCTGTGTATGGCAGCCAGAGGTCAATCTTAGGTGTTACTCCACAGGAGCCATCTATCTTGCTTTTTGAGACAGGGTCTCTCACTGGGACCTGAAGCTCACTGATTAGGCTGGGCTAGGTGACCAGCAGTTCCTGGGGATCTTCTTGCCTGCATGTCTAGCTTTTCTACATGGCCTCTAGGGACCAAACTCAGGTCCTTATGCATGTGTGGCAAGTGTTTTACCAACCAAACAACTGAGCCATGTCTTTCACCTTAAATCCAATGTCCTTGTGTTGCATGAATCCCACTTGGTCTTATAATAAAACCCAGAGCCAGATATTGGGGTAAAGCTGAAAGATCAGAGAGAGAGAGGAACAAGCCACTAGAGAAACTTCTCACCACAACTAAATCCTCAGGCCAAAAGGGGAAGATCCTGTCTCCAGGAATCCTCAAACTGAAAGCTTCTGCGTCCTCAGCCAAAAGGGAAGGCAAGGGAGGGAAGGGGACTGAACTCCTGTCTCCTCCAGCCTTATCTTCCTTTCTCTGCCCAGCCAAATCACTTTCTGCCTCAACCTTCCTAGTGCTGGGATTAAAGATGTGTGTCACTACTGCCTGGCCTCTGTGGGCTAACTCTGTGACTGGCTCTGTTCTCTGATCTTCAGGCAATATCTATTTCTTAGATGATATACAAAATATTACCACATCCATGAGAAGACAGAGGCAGATATTGGGAAGCTGTGACCATAAGTCAGGGGATACTAGGAGCTACTAGGCCCTGAATAAGCAGGAAGTGTCCTCTCCTAGAGCACCAGTGTGAATACGGTCCTGGACACACCTGACTTCTGGCAAAGACCCTTTTCCCAAATCAAGTCACAGCTCAGGTCCTAGGGACTAGGATATGGGAGAGATGTTTTGAATGCAGTCATTAGGTCATTCCATCTGTCCAAGGGGCTGGAAGTATGGATAGGGGACAGAATACTAATCTAACACACACAGGATCCTTGATTCCATCTTTCAGCACCACACATGTACATGTATAAACACGTACACACAAATATACATATCTATTCACACATACACCCAAATAGCTCATAATGGCAATGTGAGATGAACTAGATACTCATGAAGGCTCAGTGCAGACAGAGAATTATAAGGGCAAGCACATAGCACACGCAGGCATTTGACACACACTGGGTGCTTGTGTAAAGGTCCTGCTGGTATAGGCATGCCACCTAGGACCATAGCCCACATGTCAATCAGGATGTTGAGGTTTACCCACCATTCTGCTTCAGCCTGAGAACACAAGCCCTTAGCATCTGAGGCTTTTTTCCCCCTGGAATTTCTTCTTATCATTAGCTGTCTTGGCCAATTCTTGGGGTAGGGTGGGATCCACCTTGGTTTCAACAAAATTCCTTCCCAATATATGTGGAGATATTATCAATGTATACAGCATTTAGTTAAACAATGCAGTTGCCCTAGAAACTACAACTTAAACACAACAGCACAGGTGAATCCCTTTGGGAGATCTGCCATGGTGCTGCCATCTTCAAAGGGCTGTGAACTTCAGACAGTAGCTCTATAAGCTCTGCAGCTATAGGCAGAGTTTTTCTGTCCTAACTGCCTACACCCAATACTCAGCAGCTACTTCCCAAATAGCCACTCATGGTCTTAATATAAATTACAAATGCTTGGCCAATAGCTCAGGCTTGTTACTACCTAACTCATATATTTAAATTAACATATATTTCTTATCTATGTGGCTCACGGCTTGTTACCTCATTGCTTCCTTTGTGGCTGGTTGGTATCCCCACCCACTCTGCCCTTCTTTCCATCATTCTCAGCTGGGCTCTCCTGCCTAACTTTATCCTGTTCAGCTCTTGGCCAGTCAGCTTCTTGATTGAACCAATCACAGCAACAAATCTTCACAGTGCACAAATGGAAGAGGAGCAGCAGACAGTTGGCTGGAGAAGGGGAAGCCTGGTTCTGAATCAGGTTGTTATTTTTTTTTTATTTTTTTTATTTTTTTTTTTGATAACTGGAGACTATTGGAGGTAAGTCATTTCCTAGTTTTGGGAGGAAGTATTTTCATTTTGCGGAGGAAGTTGGAGGCTCACCAGTAAGGAAATCACAAAAGGTTGTTACAGAGCCAGGTGTGGAGTGCAGGACTCAGTGATTCACACCTGTAATAGCACTTGGGAAGTAGAGGAAAGAGAATCAGAAGTTAAGGCCAACTGCATACTGAATTTGAGGCCAGATTGGGCTCTGTGAAGACTTGTTTTAGACCCCCCACCTCCGCTAAAGGTTATTCTCAATCATGATGAACTCAGGGAGAGATAGATGCAAAGGACACATTTTTTTTTTTAAGACAAAGTTTTATTTTTTAAAAAATAAGATTCATTTTTGTTTTCTGGGTATGAATGTTTTACCTTCTTATAATGCAAATGTGCCCTGTGTGTAGTGCCATCACAGGTCAGAAGAAAGTGCTGGATCTATTGGTGCTGGAGTAACTGATGGTTGTGAGTCACCATGTGGGTGCTGGGAACCAAACCCAGGTTCTCTTGAAGGGCAGCGAGTGCTCTTAACTGATGATGAGCCATGACTTCAGCTCAAAGGACTCATTTTTTAAAAAAAATATTTATTATGTATATAGTATACAGAAGAAGGTACCAGATGTTATCATAGATGGTTGTGAGCTACCATGTGGTTGCTGGGAATTGACCTCTGGAAGAACAGTCAGTGCTCTTAACCTCTGAGCCATGTCTCCAGCCCCCAAAGGATTAATTTTTAGCCCAGATGGCCTTGAATTTGTAGCTTCCTGTGATTACAGATTATGTGCCACTGAGCTGGCCAAATGCTATGTTTCTATTCAATATCAGTGAAAGATAAAAATTCATATAAAAAGGTATTTCTAAATGTTCCTTTCTGGACTTAGCTTAGGCTGCCTCAAGGTCTTGCTCTGGTGTGTAAACCAGGCAGTGTTCATTCCTCATAAAATCAAACAGAATTACCAAGCAATTTACAAGGTACAGTTCTGGGTTTAGAATGAAAAGAACATAGTGGGTGGGGTGGTGCATGCCAGAGCATTCCAGAAGCAGAGGCAGGAGGATCTCTGTGAGTTCAAGGCTAGTTGGTTTACAGAGTGAGTTCCTGGACAGCCAGGACTACACAGAGAAACCCTGTCTTGAGATGCACTCCCCACAAAAAAAAAAAAAAAAAAAAAAAAGCACTTATTGCTCTTCTAGAGGATCTGGATTTGATTCATAGCACTCACATAGTGTTTCACAACCACCTGAAATTTCAGTTCCAGGGGAATCTGTTGCCTTCTTCTGACTTCTGTGGAAACCAATCATGCATTCATGTAGAAAAAAACTCACATAGAAAATAAACAAATCTAATAATTTTTTTCAAAGGGAAATTCTGACACATCACAGCATAAAACCCCAGGGTTAAGAATCTCAGGAAAAGTAGACTCTACCTCTATAAGGTCCTTTGAGGTATCAGGAGCAGAGAGAAAGTAGAGATGAGTCAGGGGAGGGGGACAAGGGTGGAGATGAGAATGTGGTGATGGTTGGTACCCACAGGAATGTGGGTAATGTGGGCTGTGTTTACTCATTACAATAGAAAAAGCAAAGGAGAGCAGACAGGTGATTGGATTCGAAGACCATACTGTGCAATCAGCAATTTCAAGTAGGAGTCAGTGGATGCCATGTGAGAAGGTAAACACAGGGCAAGGAATAAGCTGTTCTCATGGCCACAGTGTGCTTCTGAGACACTTACCAGTTACAGCAGGAAGCACAGTGGCTTCATGGTTGGGAGACCTGAGAGGCCTCACCCGAGACAAAGGTCGTGATGCCCAAAACTGATGGTTCCACTCTGTGTCCTGAGTACTCATTCCTCTTTTTCTTCATATCTCATGTTGCCCAGTGAAACATTGAATTCTAGTTTGCATTTAATGAAAACTCAGAGTCAGATATTGAGGTAAGGCTGGAATATCAGAGAGAGGAAACAGACCACAGTCAAATCTCACCCAGCCAACTTCTCAGGGTAAAAGCTCTCTTCCAGCTTCCTCAGCCTGGCTCTTCATTGCTTCTACAAACTAAGTCTCTGTCTTCCTATGCTTGCCTTAAATACCTTCTTCATCCAGTTGTTTTGCTTCCCCAGTTTAACTCTGCCTGATATTCTAGAGTTAAGATTAAAGGTGTGAACCACTACTGTTTGGTAGTTAGGCCTTGAACTCACAGAAACACAGAAAGTTCTCTGTCTGTGGTGTTATGGGATTAAAGGCGTAGGTTCCCATTATTGTCTTTCCCGTGCTGCTTTCACTCTCTGACCCTCCTGGTTTGACTGTGGGTGGATCAGATTTCTGATATTCCAGACTGATTTTATTAAATATAAAATCTATCACCACAGCCCAGGCTGCCTTTGAACTCCTTTGTACTTGAGAAAATGCCCTACAGCTCCTGATCCTCTGGCCCTGGAATTACAGGTGTGTACTACAAGTGTTCATTTTATATGGTGCTGGGATGGAATTCAAACCTTGTGCCAGGCAAGCACTCTCCCCAGTACCCTGAAGGCTTGCTCCATAGTCTCTTCACTTTTTTCAGACAGGCACACTTGTAGTCCAGTATAGCAGACAGGTCTGGAATCCCAGCGATTGGGAGATAGAGGTAGGATGATCAAAAGTTCAAGGTTATCCTTGGCTACTTATGGAGCTTAAGGCCAGCCTGGGCTACATAAGATCCTGTCTCAGGTAGCCGGTGAGTAGCGCCAAAATGAAGTTCAGTCCCTTTGTGACTTCTGACCGAAGCAAGAACTGCAAACGGCATTTTAATGTGCCTTCTCACATCCAGAGGAAGATCATATTTTCCCCCTTTCCAAAGAGCTAAGACAGAAGTACAATGTTCTGTCTATGCCTATTTGAAAGGATGATGAAGTTCAGGTTGTCCGAGGGCACTACAAAGGCCAGCAGATTGGCAAAGTGGTCCAGGTGTACAGGAAGAAACACGTCATCTACATTGAGCGAGTGCAGCAAGAAAAGGCTAACGGCACAACTGTCCACGTGGGCATCCACCCCAGCAAGGTGGTTATCACCAGGCTAAAGCTGGACAAAGACCGAAAAAAGATCCTGGAAAGGAAAGCCAAGTCTCGACAAGTAGGAAAGGAGAAAGGCAAATATAAGACAAGGAAGAACGATTGAGAAGATGCAGGAGTAGGGCGTGTGGTACACAGTGTCCACTAAAGACTGCCTAAGTAAAAAAAAAAAAAAAAAGATCCTGTCTCACAAAGACGACAATGTACTTGATATTGCATCCAAGTCCATTTGATCACCACTTAAAGCCAATTCCCAGGAGCCAAGAGTTGGTGGGCAGGGATAGAATTCACTCAAGGACTGGTACCCTGAGAGACAGGAACACAATCTTCCCTCAAGGGTGGCAATGGGACCTAGTCTGCAGATATGGTTCAGTGGTTAAGAGCACTTGTTCTTGCAGAGGGCCTGGGCTCAGTTCCCAGTAGTCAGATGACAATTCCCAACCATCCATAGCTCCTGTTCCAGGGCATCCAATGTCTTCTTCTGACCCAGGCACATGTGTGATCCACATAAATGCAGGCAAAACTCTCAGATGCCTAAAATAAAAATAAAACAAAAAAATCTTATAAAAATAAAATAGGGGGCTGGAGAGATGGCTCAGCGGTTAAGAGCACTGACTGTTCTTCCAGAGGACCAGGGTTCAATTCCCAGCACCCACATGGCAACTCACAACTATCTGTAGTTCCAGTTCCCAGTTCCAGGCAAACACCAAGGCAAATAAAAATAAATAAATAAAATAAAAGTTAAAAATAAAATGGAGAGAGGGAAACATAACACAGACCTTTGCCCTCCCACATATATGCATGCACACATGAATACATATGCATGCATGTCACATCAGATGGCCAATGCACTCCAGAAGACCAGATCACATAGAGTTACTCATGATACAAGTCCATGTCATCAAGCTTAATGTTTAATCTTTTAAAAAAGATTTATTTATGTGTGTGTATAGGAGGGGGACCATGCATCTTTTCATGCACATGGAGGTCAGAAGTAGGTGTCAGGAGCTTTCTTTTATCACTCTCCATCTTTTCCTTTGAGGCAGGGTCTCTCCCTTAACCTAGGGCTGTGTTTTCTCAGCTAGACTGGAAGCTATCAAGTCCCAGCAACCATCCTGGATCTGGGGTTATAGGAATGAGTAGGATGCTAGCCTTGATACATGGGTGCTGGGATTTGAACTTCAATCCTTATGATTATGCAATAAGTGATTTTAGCTGCTGAACCATTTCTCCAGCTTCCCTATTGCCAAACTTAAACTGAACTGTTTATCTGACTTGAGAAATCGAGATTAGAGACATAGTAGTCAAACTTCCTAAACAGGCAGTGTGTACTTGGTGCAATAATGAACCAATCCCTGCTTTACTTCTTCCCTTCCTCTTTTCTTCCTTGAGGCAGGGTCTCCTTTTGTAGTTCTGGCTAGCCTGGAACTTGAAACATAGGCCAGGCTTGTCTAGAATTTACATCAATCCTGTTTCTGCTTCTTGGGTTCTGGGATACAGATCTGATCTTATTTTCCTATTGTTTTGTGACCTGCTCTTGGCTCTGGCTCTCTTAAGTCTTTCTAGCCTATAAATCCAACCTCTTCAGCAGGGCTTATGGGACACTTGCTCCACTTTATGAAAAGAAAATTGGCCTGGTCCAGTAATTGCAAAGTAATTAGTATCCCTAAACTAAAGCTGTCTTCTAACACCATTTTGCAAAGCATGTATATGGGCAGCATTGGATCACAGGGGAAGGCGGTCAGTCTCTGTATCCCCTAGAGTGTAAACGACAACGCCATAGAACCCCTACCAAAGGCGAATCCTCGATTCGAGGCAGCTGGTGCTCATGGCAGATGATGTAGCGGGCATTCTGTCCATTGTCTGTTACGTTCCTAATCACTCTAAATGGGAGTCACATGAGAGGGGCGCATCTGTCGGTGGGCAGAAATCAGAAGAGACTGGCTCTCAGGAGCAGTTGCTGACTGCGGGGGGCCTTCCCCATGCCCGGGTGGCAGACAGCGGCGGTGGCTTCACTGCTGATCACTTGTGCAAACACCGGAGGACTGGGGCAGATCCCTTGTCTTTTACCCTTGAAAAGGTGCAAGAAATGCGCAAGCGCAGGCCGGGGCCCCGCAGGTTTTCAGCGCTAGCCCTGCCCCTGCCCTCCAAGCTCAGCTCGGGTCGCCTTAGCCAGTCGTGGAGCCCGCCGGGGCAAGGTCCCCAGCAGGAGGGCGAGCCTGGACATGGGGACGCGCGCCAGTCCCCCACGCGCGTGCACGCCCTCTCCATTTGTCTCCGCGCGAGCCTGCACGCCCCCTCCCATTCGGCTCCCAGCGCGTGCACGCCCTTTCTCTCCGCTGTCTCCCCGCGCGTGCGTCGCGGTCGGCCGTCAGAAAGGCACGCGCCTCGCCTTTAACGCGGGCCGAAGGCGCGCGACCCGTATGGCGTGCGAGCGGCGGCCGCTGCGGGCCTGGCCGGGCCTGGGCTGAGGCCGAGCCAGCCACGGGGCTCCGCAGCCCCGGACGGCGCCCATCATGCGGCGGCTGCGGCGCCTGGTGCACCTGGTGCTCCTCTGTCCTTTCTCCAAGGGCCTGCAGGTAAGCGGCGGCAGGCCAGGTACGGCTGCACGAGGACGGGCTGGGCGCGGGATGGCGAGGGTTGAGGGGCACGTTTCGCACCAAAGTCCTTCATTCCCTTCGCTACTTTAAAATTAGGCTTGTTTTTCTGGGGTACCAAACTTGGGACATACCCTGCCCATGGCCATCCAAAGAGCCAGCTGGGACCAGGGACTTTGGTGACCTTGGGCCAGTGAGGACCAGCTCCTATCTGCAGAAGAGACTCTTTTTTTTGGGGGGGGGGTGACGGGGTCAAGCCTCTGGATTCCAGCCTCTGGTTGCCAGGAAGGAGCCTGCAGGAAGGAGCCAGCACTCACCAGCCCTGCCCAGGTCTCCCCGGCCTCTCTGCAGGGCGGTCCTGAGGATGGAGGATGCAGGATGCTGCCCTGGCTGCGCCTTTGGCCCAGATCCTGACCTGCCTTAGATGGTTTTATATAAAGGATGAGAACTGAAGCCTAATGGATGCAGAGAGCATGCAGGCCCGATGTCCTTGCCTGTTACCCTCATTCAGGGGCCTTAGCTTGTTCTATGGTTCTTCCATGCTTAGCCCCCGGTTGGGTATGAACAGAGGAACTTCCTTGTGCCAGGAGATGGGGTATATCTACACCCCTAGCTCAGAAGGATAGGCCCTGACTCAGCAGTGAGTGGGGATAGGAGTGCAGGAGAGGGGGTTTGGCCAGTTCCCACTGGGGCTGGCTGCAGGAGAACAATGGCTGAGCTTCACCTGCGGAGCTTCACTTTCAGGAAATCGAGGAAACACCAGAGATCCTGGCACATGGCCTGAGGTTACTGGGCAGGAAGGTCACTGTGAAGTTACCATCCCTGTAATGACTCTGTCCATCTCTCAAGTGACTTTTCTGGTGCTGACTGACTATTCATCCCTGCACAATATGGGCTGAGGGCTTGCCAGACTGTTCACCACTGAGTGAGCTTCAAGTAGCCACTATGGTGATACCTGCCCTGGGGTGGGGACATGCAATGGCTTAGGGAATTTGGGGGAAGAGATGAGTCCAGCCAAGGCAGGGTAGACCATCAGAACTTAACCAGGTAATAATAGCTGAAGAGATTCTGTGGAGCCACCTGTACCAAGGCCTGGTGTTCTGGGAGGAGCCTGCCTGGAGTAGGCCCTGGCTGGCAGGCTTATAGCAGGCTTCTAGTTCTGTATCGCTTGGTCCAGCCTGGGTCAGCTGCTGACTCTGACCCTGGCCCTTTGCTCTTGGCCTAGCTTGAAGTTCTTTGATCTTATTTCACATCTGCAGTGTCCTCTGTTGTTTCTCAGTCTTTTTTTTTTTTTTTTAAAACTTTATTTATTTATTTTTATTTATTTGCCTTGGCGTTTGCTTGGAACTGGGAACTGGAACTACAGACAGTTGTGAGTTGCCATGTGTGCTTGGAATTGAACCCCGGTCCTCTGGAAGAGCAGTCAGTGCTCTTAACCACTGAGCCATCTCTCCAGCCCGTTTCAGACAAATCTGAAAGAAACAGCTGATTGCCAGTGTCAAGTGGGCCCCAGGAAGAACCTTGAGAAGAGTATTGTTTTGAATAGAGGTTCCTTTCTATTCTAGCCCTGAGGGACCTGGGCCAGAGTGTAGACTTGAGTTTAGTGTGACTCTCAGATCCAAAAGTGGGCTGCTGGCTGGTTCCATTCTCAGACTCTGGCAGCTGGTAGACAGGAGGCCACAGGAAGTGCTTGACATTAGTAGAGGCCCTCTTCTGGGGATCCTGCCCCACAAGTCTGACCCTCTTCCCCTCCCTGCTGCTAGGCTCTGTGACTGATCCCTTGCCTTTAGCTTCAGATTGGGACATTTAACCTATCTGGCACAGGCTGTCATTTTCCAAGGTGGACACTGGGGAGGGAGGTGGCATCTAGCTGTCAGCTTTGGACACTTTGGAGCACTCAGTGGGAGCCAGTGTCCTCAGCACCTAGACCAGACCTCTTCTCACTTTTTAGTGCTCTGACCTGTCAGCTGGGAAATGAGGGCAAAGGGAGACTGACCGGGTGACCTGGAGCCTCTGCAGAATCGAAGATCTTAGGCCTACCCTATCAGGGTTTTGGGCTGTGGGGCCAGGACTGTCTGCCTTTTTTTTCCAGTTTCTATATTAAAACATTATTTTAGACTTATTTTATGTGTATGAATGTTTTGCCTGCATGTGTATAAATGAGCCTCATGTGTGTGCCTCATGCCAGAGGAGGTCAGGAGTTCCAGACAGTTGTGAGTGGGTGCTGGGAACTGGGCTGGTTTCCTTTATAACAAGTATCAATGCTGAGATTGTAGAACCGTGTCCACCACACACACAGCTTTTTAAAGAAATTATGGCAAAATACACAGTTTGATGGGTGATGGTGGCACACGCCTTTAATCTCAGCACCCAGGAGGCAGAGGCAGGTGGATCTCTGTGAGTTTTAGGCCAGCCTGGTCTACAAAGCAAGTTCTGGGACAGCCAGAAATGTTACACAGAGAAACTCTGTCAAAAACAAAACAAAACAAAAAACAAAAGCCAAACCAAACCACTATCCCCCACCCCCAGAAAAAGACCCAAACACAATCCCCCCAAAAACCTCACAGCATGAAATAATCAAATACTGTATCCTGTCCATCTCTCCATATCCATTTGGTGCATTATGGACTGCTGTGGAGCTACTGCAGTGGTCCATTCACAGGAAGCTCACCTTCCCATCCTGACTCTGTTCCCAGCCTACCCTGCCCCTGACACTCACCTTCTTCAGTTTGCCTCTATGCATTTGAGGATTCTGGGGACTCTGGCTGGAGTCCCACAGGAAGTGTCCATTTGTGACATCCTGGTGGTGGCAGGTACTAGACTTACTTCCTGCTGAGGCCGAGTGGTGTTTCTGTCTTGTGGATGGATGCTGGCCGTCCACTCTTGCTGTTGTTGATATTGCTGCTGTGAATGTGCACATCTTCTCCCTGCTTCTCAGGGTGTAATAGAGTTGGGATGTTGGGCCCTTTGTACCCTTTTCCTGCTGGCCCTGACTCAAGGAGACCAATGGGAAAATGAGGACTACATCCCTGGGGTGGCTGAACCAGCTTTAGGCTGGTGGCTCAGATGACCTTATTTGGAGGCAGGAATGTTAGGAAGTGAGAGCATTTTAAGGGAGCGGGCTATTAAAAGTATTTTTTCATTCAGCTTCATCTTCTCATTTAGAAATGTCTATTTGTCCCTGATGGAGAGCTCCTGGCTACAGACCCTGACATATGCCCGATAATGGTGGGGTGGTGAGCTAGGTACTTCTCAGTGCTGGAGGTGATGGGTACCAGCTGGGTTGGAAGACTGTGAAAGGTCCAAAGAAGTGGTTATGGGCACAGTAGGGCCACAGATGGGCACCTCCTTACCTAGTCCCTTTCTCAGCAGGGCCGGCTCCCAGGCCTCAGGGTCAAGTATGTCTTGCTGGTCTGGCTGGGCATCTTCGTGGGCAGCTGGATGGTCTATGTGCACTACTCGTCCTATTCAGAGCTCTGTCGTGGCCATGTCTGCCAGGTGGTGATCGTAAGTCTGGGCCCGGGGACCTGACCCATATGGGGCCCTCAGAGATTTGGTGGGAGGTGGGCCTGGAGGTGTGTGTGTCGGGTAGAAGGCTGGGAGGCCACAGGGAGGAAGTGGAGAAATTGTAACTGCTGCATGTACTTGGGGTGGACTTTAGTGTTGAAACACGGACTGTATAGCAGGGAACCTTTGCTGCTCTTGAGTGAGGATGTCCCTGTGAGTGCGTGTGTGGGAGTGCATGCTTGCATCTCTGTGCCAGTGGAAATGCCTGTGAGCCTCCTGAGGCTGATAACTCAGTTCTTCGTTCCTTGTGACTGGTGGTGAGGACGTACTGTCCTCAGACAAGGGACATTGCCGCTTTTCTAGAGATCCTTCTCCACCCCCTGCTCAGTCTCAGGTGCTAGCCAGACTCACAGCATGGAGGGAGCTACTCAATGGATTCTTTCCCAGGCCCACTCTGCAGATGGAGACACTGAGGCTTGGAGACCCAGGGGTTGCAGGAGTCCTGAGGATGGTTGAATATGTTGCCTTTTAATTTTAATTTTTTTCTTTTTAAAAAAAGTATATTTGTGTGTGTGTATGCATGTGCACACACATGTGCCATGGCCTGTGTGGAGGCCAGAATGGGAGCTGTTCTCTCCTTCACTTTTACTGGATTCTGGGGTTTGAACCCAGGCTATGAGACTTGGCAGCAAGCTCCTATACCTACTGATCCGTCTTGCTGGATCCTACGGTGGTGGTTTCTGTGGAATTTCCTCCAGAACTTCCCTGTTCTTTCTGGCACCTTGGAATGCTGAGCAGGGCCAGTAGGCTCCTGCTTCTCTCTTTATCTGTTTAGTCAAGGGCAGCTGGCCTCTGAATCCTGCAATCCTCTCATCCCCCCCAGCCTGAAGTCCTGTAACTGGTGTTGATGGGTTATCAGCACA
Organism: Sigmodon hispidus; assembly: GCA_004025045.1. Classification (NCBI taxonomy): domain Eukaryota; kingdom Metazoa; phylum Chordata; class Mammalia; order Rodentia; family Cricetidae; genus Sigmodon; species Sigmodon hispidus. Next base: position 6,271 of record PVIH01005504.1, on the reverse strand, counting down.
GTCCTGTGGTGAAGGGCTTGCCCACTAGGGGTGGGGGGTAGACGTACTGTTCCATCTCTGTCTGATAAAGCCTGCTCCTAGTGGCCTTAGGACACTCTGTCTTTGTGGCACACATGGCTGAGTCAGTGTTTCAGACTGGCTCAGCTTCTTGGATGGTGGGGTGTTGGGTACCTTCCTTCCCCCATTTCCTCCAAGCCTGGTTCTGACCAGTACCAGGCTCCATGGCAACCAGTGATGTATAGCCAGGAATTTACCCAAGTGAGAGCCAGTAAACCCTTTACTGGGAGACTAGGGGCTGGGTAGTGCAGATTTAATCTGCGCTGAGAGGCTTTCCAGCTAATGAGGTGTCCTGGGGCAAGCTGGGCAGGAAGTGAGGTCCTCACCAATTGTGGGATCCCAGCATGCCGTTTATTTAGGGATGGTGACAAATAAGCCTGACAGTGACCAGTAACTGAAGTATTGGAGCATTTGAGGTATTGGGTGTTCTCAGATGGGAACCTCTGGTAGCACCTCTATGGATTGGTGGCTGTCAGTCCAGCAGGGTCCTGAGGTAGGCATCAAGGAGAGGCCCTACTGTTGGGCTGCTCCTGCCTCAGTCTACTGGGCAGGCTAAAGCAGAACAGAGATCACAGTAGATGAAAACTTGGGATGGGGGCATGTGGACACTGCTCTGAGGACTGTCCTGAGCTGCCTTGAAAGTTCCCAGCCGTGCTGGGTTCCAGAGTTTGGTTAGCCTCTCCTAGGGGAGATGAAGGGGTGGCCCAGGTACAAAGGGTGCTGCTCATTAGAGATTTAATTTAGTAACACCTGAGCCTTGGTCATCGACCAAGACCAGGACCCCTCTCATGGGACTTGTGGCTTTCTTTTCACGCAGTCCAGGGTGCCCATTGACCATTGTTCTGCTGCTGAGGGCCCAGCTGGGGCTACAGTGGAAGCTTTTATGGGGACCTGTGTGGTCCTGGCCACTGTGTGTAGTCTGGTTCCTGTGTTTGCCAGTAGACAAGTGGTGCCCTCTCAAGAGTCAAGTCAGCCAGAGGGAAGAGGGTTGCTCCTGGAGACAGGCCTATTTCATGCCCACACTGCTAGTGGCTTTTCTTTCTTTCCTGGGAGGTGGGGTAGGGGTTCTTGGAGGGCTGTGGCTGGATAGGAAGTGGTTAGAGCTGTGACCTGCAAGCCCCACACCCCAGGCTGTACTCTGGTGCCTATCTCCTCAGTGTGACCAGTACCGCAAAGGCATCATCTCCGGCTCTGTCTGCCAGGACCTATGTGAGCTGCAGAAGGTGGAGTGGAGGACCTGCCTGTCTTCGGCTCCAGGCCAGCAGGTGTGCAGCTGGGCATGGTTGGCAAACTGGGTGTGGGCTGCTAATGGCAAGCTGGGCAACTATAGGGAACATACCTGTGGCTCTGTCTAGGTGTACAGTGGACTCTGGCAGGACAAGGAGGTGACCATCAAATGTGGCATTGAGGAGGCCCTGAACTCCAAGGCCTGGCCAGATGCGGTCCTGCGGCGAGAGCTGGTGCTGTTTGACAAGCCCACCCGGGGCACTTCCATCAAGGAGTTCCGCGAGATGATCCTCAGCTTCCTCAAGGTTAGTCTGCTCTACTGGGGGTGTTCACATCTTCACTGTAGCCCACGGCTGGGATGTCTACAAAGACCTGGGTAGGAGGCAGGCAAGGAAGCACCTTTCCAGGATTTGTGGGAACAGATAGACTGGCAGAGTCTAAGGTGTGGTGGGGGCTGAGAAAATTGAGGACTCTCCATCCAGTGGGTAAAAGTAGGGGCTGTGGGAGATGAAGGGCTCAAGAGCCAAATGATCAGCCCTCAGATCAATGCTGTGGCCTTTACTCATCCCTCTGTGACACAGGCACAAGAGATGAGTATGTGCTGGAGGCAGCAGGCCTTGCTGACATCCTAGTGTCTAGAGACCAGGTCAGACCCAGTGTTCTGCCAGCTGAAAGGTGTATAACTCTGCCTTCCTTTTGGTCCCAAATGTCAGGTGAACCTAGGAGACCTGCCTTCCCTGCCAGCCCTGGTTGACCAGATCCTTCTCATGGCAGACTTCAACAAGGATAACAGGGTGTCCTTGGCAGAGGCCAAGTCTGTGTGGGCCCTGCTGCAGCGTAACGAGTTCCTGCTGCTGCTGTCACTTCAAGAGAAGGAACATGCTTCCCGGCTGCTGGGCTACTGTGGGGACCTCTACCTCACTGAGGGCATCCCCCACGGCTCTTGGCATGGGGCAGTGCTGCTGCCTGCCCTGCGCCCACTTCTGCCGTCGGTGCTGCATAGGGCTCTCCAGCAGTGGTTTGGACCTGCATGGCCCTGGCGTGCCAAGATTGCTATTGGCCTGCTGGAGTTCGTAGAGGAACTCTTCCATGGTTCCTATGGTACCTTCTACATGTGCGAGACCACACTGGCCAATGTGGGATACACGGACACCTATGACTTCAAGATGGCTGACCTGCAGCAGGTGGCACCGGAGGCCATGGTGCGACGCTTCCTTCAGGGCCGCCACTGTGAACAGAGCTCTGACTGCATCTATGGGCGAGATTGCAGAGCCCCCTGTGACAGGCTCATGAGGCAGTGTAAAGGTGACCTCATCCAGCCCAATCTGGCCAAGGTATGTGAACTGCTGAGGGATTACCTGCTGCCTGGTGCTCCTGCAGACCTCCGTGAGGAGCTGGGCAAACAGCTGCGTACATGCACTACACTGAGTGGACTGGCCAGCCAGGTGGAAGCCCACCATTCACTGGTGCTTAGCCACCTCAAGACCCTGCTCTGGAGGGAGATCTCCAACACAAACTACTCTTAATGCAGCAGGCTCCGGCAATTATAGGTCAGGTGTGGGTGGAGCACCCACCTGGGAAGGTCTCCCCCAACAACAGAGGGGCCATTCTCCTGGACATGTAAATAAATGGCTTTTATGCAATTTTGGATGCCTTGCTAAATATAAATCAGTCTCCAGGCAATTCTAGAGCTCTTGCCTGACCACCAGTAGAGGGCATAAATTCATGAATTATGGGCTTGAATTCATGCTTTGCAGCCCCAGGGATGCAATCTGTGAAGTGTGCACTGGCATTTCTATCACCAGCACTCCACTCAACCACTGACAATAGCTCTGAACCATTACTCCACAATGCCTTCCTCTAGCTAGCCAACGATGAATAGGCAGAGCATATTATCTGGTCTACTCAACAGTCACATTCGTAAGTCAGCCACAGGCCTTATTTTCCAGAGGAGATGAGGGTAAACTCAATAGGCTATTTGCCCTAAGATAGGAGAATGAATGCCCATTAACAAAGATTGCAAGCTTTTGAGAATCAGCAAGTTTATTTGCACCACATCACTCACAGCCGGCCTCCCTTTTCTCTCCCACACAGTTATCACTTTAAGGCCATGTGCAGCTGGTTAGCTGGAAATGCTGAACCTCAGAGGGCACCACTACATAGACCTCACTTCACCAGTCTTGAAGGGACAGTTCAAGCCAAGAAAATGTGCTCCTTAATTTAGGAGATGGGCTGCCAGGAAAGAAGTGTGGAGCTGCCCAAAGCCTGTATGGGTGGTTCTGCAGGTCTGTAGTGAGGTCACGCATGCCACTTGAGCTATAATCATTATCTGCACTTGTCCTGATCAGCCATGTGAATAAGAGGTAGGTAGCCCTTATTCTTCCTGGCTCCTGGATCTGAAAAATGAAGATGCACAGATAGTTTATTTCCTGACCCCACTGAATGCCCCCCCTTTTCTAACCACTCCCAACTCCAAAGTCTTATCTTGCTAAATTAAAATGCTGATCACCCTTGAGGTCTTTGACACTGTGGTCTGGCCAACTGCAAATGTCAGGCTATAAACCATTCTTAGTGCTCACTGGCTTCTGAACACTGAGCGTAGAAATAGCCACTTGCTCTTTGCCCTGATGTCACAGGCACAGCTGAGTAGCTGTGCTGTGCCCGAGGTGCTGACAGATTTAGGGCAGCTGCATACATTTCACCTGAGCATGCTCCGGTTCAGCCCACCCTTACCTCAGCTGGGCCACTGCTGGACACCTGGCATAAAAGTCCACACCACCAGCAGAGCTTTGTCATCGCTTTCCTGTAGCAAAGAAAAATAATCAGCGCAGCTCGCTCCTAATTCAGTGCCCCAGAGTCCTTTTTTCAGGCTTCAAAGCATTTCCACACCAGCCTCATCCCATTTAACAAGGACTATAGCAATGCTCCTTTACATTTTTCTGACTAATATTTTAAGCAGGGAAGGCATCATATGGAGACTGGGCAAAGGGGTGGTTTGTGCCCTGGGGGGGACAATCTAAGACCCCCTCAGTTAACACCATGAATATTGTCAACCACAGGCAATCAAACTAGTGCACAGTGGAACCTCACCAGAGGACAGCCACCAGCACCACATTCCAAACTCATTCCCCTTGACCTGTGCTGCAAGAACCCACTACCAGCTAACACTCTTCCCGCTACCGGTTCTCCTTGGTGGTGGTGCCAGTTTGAAAAGCCACCTCCTCACATCAAGACAGTGGACCAAGAACTCTGGATAACTAGGCAGTCATCTCCAATGCCAGTGCTGTTTCCACCCACTGTAGTTTATTAAGGCAGTCCCTTGCCCTACAGCTCAGGCCGGGTGAGCACCCAGGATTACACAAGTATGTGCCTTATTGCTGGACTTCCCAGAACCTTTGAAGGTTCTTCATGACTTCTAACAAGTCAATCTATCAAAATGTCATTTTTATAGACTGGCCCCGCTATTGGGTTTGTGCAGAGCCATAAAGAAGGGTAGTGTTAGGCTACTAATCATTCAGATGTTCACAGGTCAGAACACTGAGCGTAGACATAGCCTCTCTCCTCTCTGCCACCTACTGACGCACATGTAACACAGCAGCCACACCTGCAACGCCTCTAGGGGCAGGAAGTTGATGAACCAAGTACCCAGAACCACGACCGTTCACCTTAATCTTAGTAACTCTATCAACTTACCCAAGACCTCAAAATATCCTCGTAGCTTCTTAATTCCCAGCAAACTCCCTGGAGAAAGAAAAGCAAAATCAGGGCTGGAGAGATGGCTCAGCGGTTAAGAGCATTGACTTTTTCTGGAGGACCTGAGTTCAATTCCCAGCATCCACATGGCAGCTAACAACTGTCTGTGATTCCAGGATCTGACATCCTTACATAGTTATACATGCTGGCAAAACACCAATTCATATAAAATAAAAATTAAAAAAGAAAAGCAAAATCACAGTGAGAGATTACATCAAGCCTTTATTTTATTCCTATTCCAATGAGCCCACAAATGGTTTTGTCTCCTTGCTAAAGCTTTCTATAAGTAACCATTAAAAAAAAAAAATCACTCCCTTCTTTCTCCGTAATTCAGTGGCACTGCACTAAACGGAGAAATCAAAATAATTCACGCCTGAGTTATCAAGTTGGCTATTTAGGATGGTTCTCAATAGCTGTCCTTTCAAGAACGACCTCACCACCTCCTACACCGGTAAGCAGCAAATGTAGGAAGGCACTTTCTCTGGTGCTCCTTAGGCCTAGGAAGGGGAGACTGGGGTCGAGGCCCACCCAGGATAACCACAGAAAGATGCATAGAAGCTCCTTACATTGCATTAGCCTAGACGCGGAGCCTCAGGGGTCGAAGTGCGCCCACAAGGTCCTCGGGCCCAGCATGAACTGCGCTCCTCTTACCACAAGGTCAGAACGCTGCACATTAGGGCGACTGAGCCCTCGGAGGGAAAGCGCGCGACATATTTTTTACGATCGACAGAACGAGATGCAGTCTTCCTGCCAGTAGGCAGGAGAGCTATGGAGGATCGTCCGCAGCGTCCGAAATCAAGCGCAGAAGAGAGAACGACAATCCGAACACCGCCATGGCCGCCAAGAGGCTGAACAAGGTCGCATCGCGCCTTTTATAGCAGCGCCTACGGCAGCCCGCGAGGGACTTCCACGGTTCTCCAGCTGCAGCGCCCTCTAGTGGACCCGACGCTCCTTGCCAGCGCTGCTCGTAGCCCCAGCCCTTAGAGGCTCTCGAGCTAGTAGTGGTCCTGTGGCTGATTCTAGTTCTTGCTTTGCCAAGCGGATCTCGGAGCCTTGTGTGTGTGTGTGTGTGTGTGTGTGTGTGTGTGTGTGTGTGTGTGTGTGTGTGTGTGTGTGTGTGTGTGTGTGTGTGTGTGTGTGTGTGTGTGTGTGTGTGTGTGTGTGTGTGTGTGTGTGTGTGTGTGTGTGTGTGTGTGTGTGTGTGTGTGTGTGTGTGTGTGTGTGTGTGTGTGTG